>JASTVB010000040.1:54891-130014 GCA_031125705.1 Saccharomycopsis babjevae | reverse complement strand
AAAATGAGCGATAGGAGAATCGAACCCCTGTCCCAAGCTTGGAAGGCTTGGATGATAACCACTACACTAATCGCCCATGATTGAAAATAGAAAAGAAACATCAGTTATCAAGTAAAACATGGTAACAAATTGCATAACATGACAGATTATCTGCATAATATTGCATATTATTTGCATAATATTACAGATATGTTGTGATAATTATGCCACAATTATAGGCACGTGCTATTCACATGAATCTCATATAAAAATTAGAGCTATTTGAATCAGATCTAGATCGGAAACAAATGAAAACACATCTTAGAATCAATATCAAGCAAACATAAACAAATCTTAAAGTCTAGATCAACAAATGAACATTCTAGGGAAAACATCGAAAATATGTATAAAATGAGTCCAAAATTAAATTAAAATGATGGATAGAAAATGATTGACAAAGCCTGAAGTGAATAATAATTTTCTCATACTAGAATTTTATTCTGACGCGTCTGATTGTGACCAGAAAGTTACAGTCAGTGAAACTCAAGACCTTGTAATGCATCATTATTATGGCTAAATCATTAAGTTGGAATGGAGTCAAAGTAAGGGTAAAGTGCGCCAAAACATTTCGTACATGTACTTCAACAGTTAATTCTTAGACTGAAGCAATATATTATGGTGTATTAGTAGCCGAAGAAATTATGGCTTGCACAAATAAACTTACATGTATTCGGTGAAACTATGATTGCAAATATTGTTCTATATGAGCATAACGCATCTTTGATAAACAGCCGTAACCTTGGATCATCTAAGGGAAAAGTACCCTGCGTCTTGGCAGTACGCATCGGAAATCAGGATAAAGAAAAAGATGTTAGACATTCGGAATGTTGACTCGACAAATCAACAAGCGGATATGCTAACGAAGCCAATACAATATTTTACCAGCGGAGTAACTTGGCCCATGAAATGGAAGTTCTCTGGTATAAATAGTTTGTACAGTGAAGGCATTGAAGTAAGTTATTCTTCTATTCATGAATGTAAATCATATAAAATGAAAACACTAACCTACAAGTAGAGGCTAGTCTGCCAAATAATTCTACTTGACTGATTCTTTTACCACAGTTAATGGTACTACATAAGATTGAAAGTAATGCAGCACGGTTAAAAGTAGGGGGCTTTACTATATAGAACAAAATAGTAAACTGTGAGCAGCAACTGAAGCGTTCCTCAGTTAAACACAGGTGCTCGCCAAGTCTAAGCAGTAAATTACTAATGGATTATCACAGTAACATTAACAACTTATTTTTGGTATATTGATTGCTTAACCTAGAATTGTTAGAGAGAGTGATGTTTTTATAGGAAAGGTATTGTTTAGTGGGTGTGGCTATAAATTTGTAGTACATTTTTTCGCGTACTTTTATAAAACCCGTTCTAATCCTGTGAGCCAGGTGAGTAGGGAATGGCTTCAAATATATAGTACATTATATAAAGTACGTTAATTATTTTTCTCGTCGATCTTCTCGTTTCCTCTGATCATTTATGAACTTTGGATAATTGGGCTCCGTTATCTACCTTTCTGTAATCTTTTTATCTTCTAGTGATTTAATTTACTCTCAAGGTTTAAAGAGAAATATAAGATGGTTTATTAAATGTATATAAAACTCTTACTGTGTTAATAATTGAGTGAGATCCTTGGTTTAGTAAACCAAGATAAAATAATAAATAAAATAAAATATAGATTCACGTCTGTTTGAATAATTATTCGTATATCATGAATTAAAACAACAACTTGTAATTCCGTGATTAAGTCAGTTTCATATTTTTATATAATAGTAACTAGAATGTTCATTTCTTTGGTAATACGATTACTTAGTTATTAATATAGAGTATAAATTAAACATTTAGTATTGATTTAGATGACGAAGTAGTAATTTTGAGATGGAAGTCACGTGCAAAATTTATTCATAACAACATCATGTGAATGTCACGTGAAAAATGAATAATATTTTAAACCCTAGATGATTTGTTGCACTTTATTATTCTTCTATTATAACAATCCGTGATAGTTTAGTGGCTAGAATTACCGCTTGTCGCGTGGTAGACCGGGGTTCAATTCCCCGTCGCGGAGTTTTTTTTGCAAGATTGATCAATAATTTTTTTTTTCTTGTATTTTTAGAAAATTCATTTAATTTCATCAATTCTCTAATTATCTACTACTGTTGACTTCAATTGATTTCTTGAGCATTGCGCAGCATCTCAACTCTAAAGTTTGAATCCATCTTATGACATTTATACTAGGTACCGGTAATATCGGTGCTTTAGTAGCTACCTCATTACGTGAAGCATCGAAAAAAGATGTGTTTTTACTATTCAAGAATGAAAAGAAACTTCTCGATTTTATCAATAATAATGACTCAACTGTTCTGATCAAATATCCTAATCTCGGTCATATTGAATCTAATATATTTAGCGCGACAACTCCTCGTGAATTGTTAGAAATATCGGAAAAGAGTAAGAATCAGCCAACTATTTTTAACAGTAAAAAAAGTTTTTCCAACTCTGAACGTTACAATATTTCTTTATTCTATAAAATTTACACGAATTTACATAGCAAAAGTAGATTCAATTTTTTAAATAAAGTTAGTGAGCTTCAGATTGATGAAAGTAAAGATAGTGATATGAAAGCTAAAAATAATAGTACGGGGGGACAATATATTGACAACTTAATTGTAACCACAAAAGCACAGGATACAATGAGTTCAATTATTCCGCTATTACCTTTGATTAATAACAAGACAAATTTGGTATTTATTCAAAATGGTATGGGTGCTATTGAGGATTTAAAGGATGAATATTTTAATAATTTGCCTGCTGAAAAGCAACCAAATTCAATTTATCAAGGTATTATTAGTCATGGAGTTTACAGAGTAGAGCCAACTAGATTTGATTTTGTGCATACAAATGGAAACAAAGGTGAATTAAAACTAGGAAAGTTTTTGCATTTCAAGGATTGGAACAAGAGCAATCTTTCTGATACTAAGACACCGGATATAATAAATGATTTGCTATCAACAAATTTGAATGCTAGATTATACGAAAATCCTTTAGAATTTGAATTGATAAAATTAGATAAATTGATTGTTAATTCTATTATTAATCCTTTAACAACTTTATTAAATTGTAAGAATGGCCAACTATTGGAAATACCCACAATGCGTCCAATGGTACATAAGTTGTTAAATGAGAATATTCATATTCTACGAAAATGGTTTGACAACATAGACGGTGCTTCTTTAAGTTATGTCGATGAACATTTAATTAATACTTACTTAGATGAAAGGAGATTGATGGACCTAATATTGAATATTGCAAACTCTACTAGGGATAATTATTCATCAATGCTTCAAGATTTTAAGTTCGGAAGAGCATCCTCTGAAATCCAATATTTGAACGGTTATTTGTTAAAATTGGGTCACGGATACTATAATCGATTATTAATTGATTTACTAGAAAGTAAAAAATATTTGAATATGTTAGCAAAGGAGCGATAAATTGAGCACATCAAGAGGTTGTCACACACGTTATTTTATTGATCTTTTAAACCAGTAAAAAATTTACTAAAATTACTAAACTGAGTGATCCAAAAATAATCTCATGAAACATTACTTAGCTACGTATATAAAGGGGATAATAACAATATGGTCTTATTCAAAAAATGAAATATACCTTGTGACTAGTTAACTGTAATTAAACTTATCCATATTTTTAGACAAGCTTTTGATTTCGATATTATTTTATTTTCACTATCTTTAGAATATTCAAGTTTTTTAAGAAGCAAAAATCAGGTATATTTTTGGTTATTAATAAATATAAAATATTTACAATATCATATTTAAAAATTAAAGAGATAATGAAAGGGAGAAACAAAATACGGTAGTTTTTTAAATAATTGTTTTTTCACCTGAATGTAAGTCTTCATGATAAAAAAAAGAAAGCAATCCAGAACTTTGTATATTACATGAATTATTTTTACACAGATATATAATTTTGTTGCTCCCTGGTCTGATAATATCAAACAAAACAGCACAAAACAAAAATATAATATAATAATTAATAGGAAATTGTTTCATGTATTTTTACATAGAGTTAAATCTAAGCCCATGGCCTTTCGCTCACGATTTTCTAGTAATATTTATTTGATTTTTCAATTTATCATCCCATTCCCTTACCAATTTATCAATATAATTTTCAATATCTGCAGCTCCTGTAGGATCGTTAATTTGTAATCTTTTGATGTATTCTTGACCTGATGCCGTACAAGCTGAACCATATTTTAAAATTTGATCATTAATCTCAGGATCAGCAGCAATAGCCGTAAAAATACAAGAGTTTGCAGCAGTATATCCAGAAATATTATGCCAAGGTGATCCTAATAATCTAGCTAAATAAAATAAAAACAACATACCATAATAAGTGAAGAAATTTAAATATTGATAAAAACCAAAACTGGTGAAAATACCAGGATGAACCAAATATTGAGTGATATTATATTTCTCCTGAAGTTTCTTGTACGTTGCTAAGTGAAGCAAGTCCAAAATTCGTTTTGAACCCTCATAAGATGCGTCGGTATTCAAAAGTTGTAAGTCATTAAATGACAAATATTTAGAATCAGACATGATACTAGATATCAAAATAATTCTACCGTTCTTTAATAATTTAATAATTTTATGAATGAAATAATAAGGCCCAAATACGTTCGCTTGAAATACTAAGCCTAGTCCATCCTTAGATTTTACACCTACTCTCTGTATTTTATAAGTAGGATTTGTTACAGCTTCTAAAGGGTTGCTCAAAACTTCCTTGGTTGCTTTTAACCAGTCAATTCCTGAGTAAACACCTTGAGCAGCACAAACAAACAAATAATCAATCTTAGTAAATTTCTTTTCAAGCTCATAATAAGCTGCTAATATGGAAACCATATTTGTAAAGTCAACCAAAACATAATCAAAATCAAGGATACCCTTTCTGTGAACTTTTTCAAGATTATACTTTTTTACTAGTTGGATTACCTCATTTACTCTTGGAAGAGATCTTGATGTCACAATAATTGTTAATCTATCATCCGTTGGAACAGTTTCGAGTAAACGGTAACATATATTTATACCCAAGTTTGAATTTGTTCCTGTAACAAGCGCAACCCTATGCATTTTAATATTCACTGCAGAATTTGATTAGATATATTCAAATATTCAAGATGTGTTAGCAAAGAAATTCTTGCAAAAGAAAGTTATAAATGGAAATTTTGTCTTTTAGTATGCTTTTTTTTTTTTTTTTTTTTTTTTTTTGAGTCTTGATATACATATACATACACTAAACGAGTGAAAAGAATACATATAAGCAAAAAAAGACATTTACGGCACAAATTAACTATCATGTTGATGTGACTCTACGATGATACTTACGATATCATAGATTGAAGGTGTTATCGAAATAAACTCAATATATTGTCATTGCAATGAAGTTGAAATCATTCAAATTTTACTTTTACGGTTGCGTAAGGTTTGCCTTATTTACTACAACGTTAACAAAATTGAAAAAGAGTGCCTCAAAAAGTTTACAATGACTGTATTCGCTCAATACAAATCACTAAATCGAGTTTTACATAGACACGATATCTTAGAATACATGAATAGATTGAAATTAGATGTACAAACGTAGATATACATGATAATCATCACGTCAAGGGAACGCTTTAAGATGAATGACATTATACATTTTAAATTGATAATTATGTCAAATGCGAAAGACAAATCAGAAAAATTAAAAAGACTTTTTTTTAACTACAAAAAACCCTTCTGCACCAAATATTTTAAGGTAGATAAAATATGGTTTTTTTTAAAAAAATCAAATTGTTAGAGCAAACAGACGCGGTTAACTTTAGTCACAAAATGCAAAAGAATAGTGAGTGAAACAGAAATATTTAGTATTCGAGAAGTTATTGAAACACAAGAGTTTGAAATTCAAAGGAAAGCTTAAATATATTATTTAGTTGCGAAATTAATTTCCTTGCAATCTTTTGAGAGTTTGCATTAGATTGCTAATATTGCTAGGGCCACTTGCAGAACCTTCGTTACTCTTGTTTACAGGAGGTGGAGCAGATGCTTGATTGCTAGAAGACGTAGAAGAGTTCATCATTCCGTACACGTTACCAGACATCATATGCTGATTTCCAGGGTATTGTTGCGGGTGACGTTGCTGCTGTTGATATGAGTTTCCACCATGATTTGGAAACGAGTTTCCATTATCATAGCCACCACTGTTATTGCCATAATACATGTTACTATTGTTACCATAGGCATTATTGTTATTACTGAGGTTGCTATCGTAACTGTTGTTTCCGTAACCACTATTTTCATATCCATTATTAGTGTTAAAATTGTTGTTGTTGTAACCATTTCCACCACCAATATTACCATTACCATTGCTAAAACCATTACCATTGCTAAAACCATTACTGTTGTTATTATTATTTGGCATTTGATTAACCAATGACAAGAAATTTTGTAATGTGCCGGCATCTAGATTTTTCAAAGTTTGTAAAACCTCTGGATTCATTGGCATACCGTTGGAACCAAATTGCTGGGTTTGTTGAAACTGTTGTGACAGCTGTTGCTGTTGGTTGAATCCATTATAATTGTTATTACTATTGTTTCTGCGATTATTATTATTATTATTATTATTATTGTTATTATGACGAACGTTGTTGTTATTAGTACGGCCACCTCTGTTCCCGATAGATTGATTGTTAGGATTGTCTGACATGTCTCTCGTTCTGAAATTTCTTCCATGGTCTTTCTTTCTGTTGTTATTATTTTTCATATTAGAATGATGATTGTTCATAATCATCGTATTATTATCGTTGTTGATGCTATTGGTGTTATCAATATTACCAGAACTACCTGTGTTTTCAGGATGTTTGGCTGCAGCAGAGATGAACAACTGGTTAACTTGATCAAGCGTAAGTCCTTCATATTCATCAAATTGGATACCGCCGGAACCATTATTTTCATTAGGCTCAAACATATAACAATCCATATTTCCATCTCTATGAACTACTACAGTACCGAGAATACCCGAATACGCAGCATCATTGATCAATGACTTAATCGACACAAACGGAGCAACATCCATAGTATTTGCACGAACAACACCATTGTTTAGCATATTTAGTAATTGGTTAACCAATTTCTTTGAGGCTGCATGCTTGACATATATAAAACATTGGGTGCCTGCTGGAAAGTTGTTCGAGGCTGACTTGTATTTACTATTGTTTGCATTACTATTATCAGATCTACCTCTTTTATCATTGTTGTTTCCGTCGGGATGACTTCTCTTCGATATATTATCCTTCTTAGGGTGAGGCTTAGAGATTTCCAAAATTAAGGTTCTGTTGAATAATGGTACGCTAGATTCTCCTTTGATAGCCGCTTCACACTCTTCTTTGTTTGTGTATTGAATGAATGCGAAATTTGGTCTCAAGGTGATTTGATAAACGGTACCATATGGACTGCAAAGTCTCCAAAGAAGCTGCTTGTCAATATTCAAGCCACCTAAATGGCCAATGAACAAACGCGAATCTGGCGGAAAGTTATCCCAACCATTATTATTTTGAATTTCTAATTCTGTAGCAGTGAACTTGGTAAAAGCATCAAGTTCTTCTTGTGTCATTGGTACGGAAAGATCGCTTCTTTTACAAGATGAGTTAGCTGCCGAAGACGTATCACTTTCGCCAAATAAAGTAATGAACTTAGGATCATTTTGGTTGTTCATATAATCTGCTATTAAAGCTACTTTTTCGCTATCTGGCATAGCCATAAACTTGGGGTGACTACGGAATGGAATGCTTAAAGCGACTTGCATGACATCTTTCAGTGAACCGTTATCTACAAGATTGGGAGTAGTTGCCACGGTAGTAGAAGAATCAGCAATTTGGTCCGAAGATGAGACAGCTTGTGGAATATCGGGAATATTAGCCTTTGCATTTTCTAGCTCATCGTCAGAAAGGATTGAGATTGGATCATATTCATCATCGTCATCATCATCATTATCATCATTATTAACTTGTCCTTTGTCGTCACTTTGCTGCTCAACATTGGTTGTGCTAGTATTAGCTTGAGACTCGTCCACTTTACTGTTGACATCCTCAGTGACAGCATCGACATCGGTTATTACACTTGAAGTATTTTTTTCGCTAGCGAGCTTGCTAGAATCCTTAGTTGGGTCGTTGCTTTCGCTGACAGATTGCGCATCAGGAGAAGAGGGAGCCTTAAGAGAATCACTGTTAGAGAGAGTAGTCTCGTCATCTGCAGATCTAACTGATTGTGCCTGAACAGGTTCTTCCGTAGCAGATACAGGAAGCTCTGCAACAGAAGAAGATGCTGGTAATTCAGCAGTAGGTGGAGAAACAGGAGGAGGAGGAGGCGAAATAGCAGCGTCCTTGTTGTCGCTGCTATCGCCATTGCCAGAGGATGGATTAGAAGGCGGTGGCGGTGGTGGTGGGCCCCCCAAATCTTGCTGTTGTTCAGACATAGAATAAAAATGGTTTCAATTAAATGCGTCAAGAGAAGTAATATGCAGTAAGATAAAATTGTCGTTACTTGTTATAATTGCTAAATTCAAAGAAATTCAGTTTCAAGAAAAAACAAACCACAAAATAAATTAATAAACTAAAAGGCAAAAAGCCATAAACAGCGTTATAGTTTTCGTTATTATTACACTATAAATTGAAAACGAGGTGCTGATATTGTGTTGATCGTATTTTGCTAGTATTTTTTACCAATTGTTCTGGCGTTTCCTAAAAGAATCAAGAAATTGGGTAGCAGTTAAGGAAGGATTTGAAGCTGTTTAAATACACAGCAACATAAAATTTTTTTCAATATTTTCTTCCTCGTTTTTTCCTTTTTCCTTTTTCTTAGTTCAAACAACATTACCCTTATTTATCCAAACACCAAGATCACGTGATTTACATCTGCTTATACTAAGCTTTATACTAGAGAACCTAACAATATGACATATATTTGATAATTACAATAATCTAAATATTCATATGATAACCAACATAAAAAATTTCATAAACTCTGACTAAATAAATCTTTCTATAACTATTGATGTAGAATTACCCATTACTGGAGTGGTTCTGCGAGAAATTATGAGAACAAAAAAAAAACTATTTTTTGGACTTCTTAGATTTTTTCTTCTTAGGTTCTTGTTCTTCTGATTGTTCTTCTTCAGTATTGCTGACAGCTGCACGCTTGTTTCTCTTATCTTTTTGAAGCATTTTCTTAACCTTTGTTTCCAAGAACTTAGGCTTGGATTCGAATTGACCCAATTCTAACAAACCCTTTTCAAAGCTAGACAATTTGACATCCAAAACTTCGCCATCATACAGAACTTTCTCCTCCTCGTGAGACTTCTTGCTTTCGGTCTCAGCATCTTCAGTACTGCCATTTGTGACGTTCTCTTTGGATGACATGTATAATATACTGTCTTCGTATAATGGTAAAGCTGGAGACGATCTTAACTTCAAGAAAATTGATCTGATTTCATTTGTCTTTCCGTCATTGAACTTTTCAGCAATATTGGAGAGCACAGTCTTCAAGTTAGCCAAATTTTCCTCGGCAGCTAACACGGCCACATTACCCACAGGTATAGTCAAAGTATTACTGTTTTGTAAGGCGTATCTGGTGCTCTTGATTATTTTGTTGATTGAGTTTTTCACAGAGTCAACACTGAACTTCTTGATTTTGTGTTTCTGTAGCTCTGTCTTTGATAAAATATTGATAGGCAATGGCATCTTGTAATGATTTTCGTAGAATTTCTTGCCAAGAATAGTTGGCAAACTTGTGACAATACCCTCATCAGCGATAAACAAATCGTAGGATCTGAACAATTGTCTTTTTTGATCAAATGTTTTGAATTCATTGTACAATTCTTTGAATGGAAGGATTTTGGACAAATGTGGAATCTTAGCCTCTTCAATCAATTCTAGTTCTTCTTCGGTTTTGATAATATTATCTCTGATAATCAAACAAACAGAAAAATTCTCCAAGTTAGGATACAAACTATTTGGCAATTCAATTAACTTTTGTTTTGATTGGTTTTTGTTTGACAAGAATTTCTTGAAGGTGAAGCTTACATCAATGGATTGCTCCAAGTGGTCGGTTGTTTCATCTTCGTCAAACAAATTTGCCTTACTCTTCTCGGAACCCTGGGTTTCTGCGTTAGATGTTTTTCTCTCGTTGAACTTCTCTAATTCTGATATAGCCTTCTGCAATAATGCCTCTTTCACTAAGGTCGACTTACTTTTCTCATCCTTTTTAGCGAGTTGCTTTATCAACAGTTTTGATTTCTTCGGAGTTCCCTGCTTGGAAGTCAGATTCTTAGCCAACTTGATTGGGGTTTTCTTCAGCGGAGTGCTCTTCAGTGGAGTGCTCTTCAGTGGAGTGCTCTTCAGTGGAGTGCTCTTCACTGGGGTAGATCTTGCAGAAGCATACTTGCTGGCTGGTGTGTCATTCACGCTGGAATCTGCAAAAGCAACCGTCGAATCTTTGCTTGGGGTCTTCTTTTTGCTGACGGAGCGCTTCGATGGCGTGGATTTAGGTGTTGATGCTACAGATCTAGATGCCTTTCTTGGTGTGCCTGATCTCGAGTTAGCTGCCATTGTTATTGCAAATTAAATACTAGTCCTTCTAAAACAATAAACAAGTAATAAACAGCTTTTATGTATACTAAAAGTTACTTGTAGCTATACAATGTTATTAATTTCAACTTTGAAGGGTTAATTTGTCTCAAAGGCTGGGTTATAATATGCCTAATGGTTCCTCCTATGATAAATTGGTTCTCTTTAAGAAGTAAAAATAAAAAAATTTTCTCTCTCAATATGATAAATTTTAACTGGTTGTTTTTTTTCTTCTAAGACCTCATCTCATCTCAAATTTCACAATTACTTGAGAAAACCGCATTCTCCCTATTTTGCACCAAAACATCAAAATCTTTCAACACAAATAAACCATTTTCCCCGTACATCCAAAAATCCGTTTATTTTTTTTTTACTTTTTTTAGAAATTTTCAAAAATACATGTTGTATCAAAGTTGCAACATCTAAACAGTCATTCAATCTGACCAATGTAGAACAATGATAGATGGTTGAAGCACGAGTCCTAGCAATTTTACAGGAACGTTAGTGCAATTTAATGTTGTTTTGAACATTAGTGTTTGTTCTAAGTATATATTTTTAAGAAATGGTAAGTTATTTTTCACAAAAGAGAAGACGACAACAAAGCGAAGAAACATGGACGTAAAAGTTTCACATCCAAGCCAGCATACGTATATACTAACAATATGAATATTCACATAACAGGGTAGAAAAAAGTCAAGCAGAAAGCCAGTGACATATGTCAAGCCTAAGTTGGATGCAACGTTCAGTTGTTTATTCTGTAATCACGAAAAATCTGTGATTTGTACGCTTGATAAGAGATCCTTGATTGGCTTTTTGAAATGCAAGGTTTGTGGACAAACATTCCAAACGACAATAAGTTCCTTGAGCGCGCCAGTAGATGTTTATTCAGACTGGGTTGATGCCTGTGAGGATATTAATAATGAAAAGACCAATGAGAAGGAAGAGAAAGACGAGGATGATTTGCAGGAGGTGGTCGAAGAAGAGGATGAAGATTATGACGACAGTGATTAGACAAAAATTGCACTGCTCACTAAAGAAATGCTGGCTATCTAGATCTTTGGGAGTGATAAGGATAATCAACTCAAATGAACAAGCCTGCGTCGTTTAGTCACTTGTATTGATTACGTTTTTTTCTTAATTTTTTTTTGTATATGGATCGTTTATTTGTTTCATTCGTCTGGGGGTCATTTAATAGAGTTTTATACAAAAAGACGACGCCTTGTCATTTTATTTCTAGATCATCGTTCAGCTCTAAGCTTGCTACTGTCGTATTTTACGCATACGCATTTTGAAATGTACATTTACTTATTTATATATCATTAAGAGACGCTGATTACAGTTATAATAATAAACAACAAAAACAAATCGCGATAATTGGGTAAATCAGTAAAGAGCACGTATAGTTAAAATTGCGTATACTGCAACAATTCAAAAATTACAAAAATCAAAATTTTACAAATCAAGCAATTCAAGGTTTGATGTACTCCTTGTTTCTTTAGAATCAATTTATTTGTGAGTAATAATTGGAAATTTTGTACATATAGTAGTGTGACAAGCTTTGCAATGCTAATAATATTTCTATCTAAAAAAAAATGATCAGTGACCTCACAAAATGAAGCATTTTTCCTTTCAATTCTTTCGATTTAACTAAACTCGTTAGCCTTACCACCCATCAATAAGCCAACAATCAAACCAAACAACCCCAAAACACTGCCAAAAATTTCAATCACCAAAATTTTGACAAATAACGAACTGTCAGCAGCATCTGCCACTGCAGCATTGGCACCAGTGATACCCACGCAGATACCACACAACAAATTACTCAAACCAACAGTAATACCACCCCAAAACAAAGCATAGCCTGTGTAAAGGTTTTCTTTAGAATAAAGGGCTTCTGGAGGACCGCTGAAGCTGGTCAACTTGGCACTGTAAACAATAGCCATGATCAAACCATAAATGGCCACGACCTCACAGAAAATAATCGAAATCAAATTTTTGGTGGTAATTCTTGGAGCCTTAACACCTGCCCCAACAATCGAGGATCCGGTGATGAAAATACCCCATGCTGCGCCAATCACACTGAAACCAATACACGACACAATCCCAAAATTGGCATAAAAGTAAGGCGATGTTGTGCTCAAAAACTCACCCACATTGAATCTTTCACCGGAACCTGTGAACAAAAGATAAAGACCAACGACGGTGGCTGCGCTGCTCACGACTATCGGCAATGTATATCCCATTTTTTCTGTTTTTGTGTCTAATCTTGTTTCTATCAACTACTGGCTATTTTTATAAGTCAACCCAGCCAATTTTCAAGATTTTTCGTTTTGCAATTGTATTTCAACCGCTTACTGGTCGTCTTTCAGACTATTTTTGTCCTTTACTTGTTTAGTTGTAATTGATTATATTATCGTTTAGATTCAGTCCGAACTTCTCTACTTTTCTGAAAAGCAAAAAAATTAACCAATATAAGTGCTGTAATTTTCCTGGACTGTTATATCTATTTAATCAAAGCAATCAAGTATGAGCACTCTAGATATTATTTTTCCAGGATATCGTCTATGTGTAAATTAGGTAGCTGTGTGCTATTTCTATGGTCTGCCTATTAGATACAACTTTGAACAGCAAACAGACCTTACTTAATATCTGCTTTTATCGCTGTTGTCTACTTTTTTCTTGTGTAATATTGAAACACTTTTTCTCTAGAATTTTTTTTTTAATTCTACAAGCGTGCGTAAAACTTAACTTCCTTACATTATTAATCCTAACACCAGGCGAATCTCGATATTCAGAAATTGTCGTTTACATGGAAGATTGAATTTGTTTTAAACTTTACCTGGTGGCAATCAAGTGTATTTCAACTTCACGTTAGTTAATTTTACCTTTCCTCGTTTTTTCTGATCTCAAGAATTTGAAGAGATATCAATTGTAGGGTGTAAATGAATAACATTATAGATCAATTTATCAGGGAGTAGACTGGCTATAAAAAGTTTGATTTTAGTAGTGAAAATACACTGATAGGTCTTAGTATATGCATTCCACTATGAATTCCATCTGCAGAAACTGTACTATATTACCAACAGTTTTAAGTTGTACTGCCTGCGAATCCGTTGGCTTACACATAAATCATCTTGCGCCTGGATAGAGTGCACAGACTTCTTAAAACACCAAAGAATACAATGATTCGTTTTACACATTTTCTTTCCCGAAGAATGGCTATCGCAGTATCGTTAAGATGAAGCCGTTTTCTTTAAACATAAAAAACAATAACTGCTTTTGAATTCCCAGCAAATTGTCACACTATTGGTTCACTTCTGTGGCTTTTTTTTTTTTTTTTGTCATTTTTCAAGCAGAAAATCCTGGATTGCACTAAAATATCAAAACATAAGCAGTATTATCCATATTTTCAGAAAAAAGATAAATACGAGAGTCGTAAAAATTAAACAGCATGGGCGATCTAACTTGAACAACAGACCTAAATCTTTGCAATAATAATGCTACTTTCATATTTCCTAAATCTTGCCGCAAAACTTGCAGAAAACCTTGGTTTTAGACCCGTCTGTGCTTCATAATATTCGCTCCAGGACCTACTTTTTGTTTTTCCTACAACATTACTAGTGCTGTTGCTAGCTTTAAAGAATATGGAGATTTACAACTTGTAGCATTCTTTGCCAGCAGATAACTGTGTAATTAATCTCCTCAAACAAGGGCTTCTATTCTATTAACACCTGCGGTACTAATGGTTCCTTTTTTTTTTTTTTTTTTTTTTTTTTTTTGAAGTCCTTGATGAATTTGTTCTCCATGTTTTTATGTGCTTTCATAATTATTAATTGTACATTCTGAAAGTTGTTCCGTAGACCACGAACTTCATATGGTATATTAATAAAACGCCAACAGAAAAGAATATAAGAAATAGTGCACAACAGATATTTATTCTTTCAACAAGCAGTAGGTTAGTTATTTAAAACTAGGAAATTATCATATAGACAGAGTAATTTTTGAAGAATCTATGAAAAATGGCATTTGAGCAAGATATACAGGACTCCAACGTTTGGGATATGTACGTTTCCGAAAACCCTGCTGGCACTCAAGGACCTTTCGAGTTGAGTGCCGCAAATTTGCAATCATATAATGATCAAAAAGATTATTCTGATTCAATTATGACAGTTAATAATAATGATAATAATAATGAAATAGCATATTCTTTGAACCAAACTCTTGCTACGATAGATCAAACTCAGAATGAAATCAATTTTATAAAGCAAGAACTAAATGATCCACAATTTATGAACTCTTTGGATATTCCTTGTAATAATGAACTTAAGGAATTTACAATCGAAAGCATGAAAAGTATTGCCAATGATAATAACAGTTCCTCCAGCAATGTATCTACCACTTCACCTTTGAGCTCTACAAGCCGATCTGACCTTGCATATCAGCAATCAACTTCTGATATAACTATCACTGATATAGCTAACGATGACCCAGTAACTGTGCTGTTATTATCAACGAACAAAAATGGAAAGAACGAAAAGAACGAACCAAAGATCTCAATGGAAAAAAGAAAAACACAAAATAGAGCTGCTCAAAGAGCATTCAGAGAACGTAAGGAAAAGAAGTTGAAAGAACTCGAGGCAAAGTTAGATGAATCTGAAAAAGAAAAGTATATGCTATTAGAAGAGATTGAAAAGCTAAAGTTAAAAAATATTATAATTACAACGGAGAACCAAACCTTATTAAAGAATAAATCCACTGAAGCTTCCGCAGAGAAAGTTTCTACTACTGTGAACAAATCATCAAATTTTTATGATAATAACTTTTCAAATATTTCAAATCATGAAAGCTCAACTAATGGCAATAGCTCATCCTATAAGTTTCAATTTCCTAGAGCAAATGAGACATACGACGTCAAGCTAAATGAAAAACTACCAGAAAACTTCTTTACTGGCAAATCTATAGTATATGATAATCCTTTGGTTTCAAACGAGAGGCTACTAAGTACACAAGCAGTTTGGAATTATTTAACGGAGTTTGAAGAACTAAATTCTAATTATGACTTGGATTTTGAAGAAATAATGAAGCTGTTGGATGGTAAAGAAAAATGCATTGGGTTAGGTCCTGGATACTCTTTGGATTTAATAAATAGCGCTATTAAGAACTACTTTCAGAAAACATCTCAGTGAAATAGTTGTTTGACTATTCATAACTTATTGAAACTTTAACTACTTTTACAATAAATACAATTTTTCTGTCTTACAATGTGAAAAAGTCTTTATTTATACATTCATTTATTACTTGTTGTAACTATCATATAATCGTTGAGCCTAACTCCATTCAAGGTTATGAAGGGGATCTATTGGGCATCAACATCCATAAAATCAGGATTTTTTTTCAAAATCACAATGCCTTCCAAAGCGCTAGCCAATGATATATATTCATCGTTTTCTAGTTCGGCTCTTTCTCCATGACCTAACAATACTGGTGTTTCTTGCGTTACCCAACCGGTAATAGTCTTTGGCTTACCAGCTTGACCAACAGTATCAACAGCTTGACCAACCCTAACATTGACTTTGATTGGGTTTAAGTCCTCGTCAACCGTAACAAGCATTCTTGGATGGATACCGGCATTCAAATAATACAATAAGTAATGAGAATCATTTAACACAAAATCACTCGGATCCAAAAATAGAACACAAGTAGTTAAAAGAGAAGCTAGGTGGACCTTTGATAATATTTGTCTATCGGTATTAAATGGATTTAAACTTAAAGTACCCTTACCCAAGTGCAACAAACCTTGTGATATTCTAGAGACGAATAAAGCATTCTGATGGCGAGCATAATAGCTTGCCAATTGTCTAAATAATTGTGATAATCTAGCATTATTAGTACCTGCACCAACAACGCCCATAGCAAAAATAGAGTTTATGGCGACATCAATATCAGCATCATGCGAATATCTGCTCAATGTTTCATAAACTTTCATTTGTGGATTCGATGGAGATACCATACCTAGCGCCAATGGAACAGCTTTTTTGATAACGTTATTACCATAATGCATCAAATGACCAAAATGTCTCAACGACATATCTTGACCAATTTCCTCCCCCATAGAAATCATCGCAATGGATAATACGGCATATGCTTGAAATGTTAGATCTGCACTTTCGGCCTTTGTTCCTTCATCTTTTTTATTTTCTTTATCCTTTGAAGATTGAGGATCTTTCTTAATACTATCGGATTGTACATCTTCACTATTCTCCATGACTTCATCATCATCTTCTTCATCTTCTTCCTCACCTTCTTCTTCTTCATCTTCTTCCTCGCCTTCTTCTTCTTCATCGTCATTTTTTTCGTTTTCCTTTTTCTCAGGCTTTGTAAGACACAACGACAACAATTTTTGGATTTCCAAGACATTACCTGTACCTGCATACGCACAACCCGTAACTAAGACTTCCAAAGACTTAGAAATCGGATGTTCAATGGCGCTTATAGTCTCCAAAGCAACGTCAATAGACTCGTAGTTACCAATATAAAGTAAACCGAGACCAAGACAAAACAATTTTACCCATTTACTACTTAAATCGGAAGATTCGCGTTCTAATAAGGCTTGAAGAATGGTGGAAACGATCTCACCATTACAGGTACCTACGAATACATGCCCCAATGTTAAAGCAGCAATGGAAGATAATTCCATGCTGTTAGAATTATCTGCAACTATTGGCAATAACAATTCCAATATCTCCTCATTTTTAGAACCAGTATATGCAATACCTAAACCAATAATTGCAGCAATCTGGGTTAATCTAGAGCTAGGCTCAATATAATCTTTTAAAAGCAAAAATGACGCACCAACTTCACTATGTATACCATTTGAGGAAATACCCATAGCTAATAATGCACCAGCCTTGACTTCTTCTTCACTTGAATACAAAAAATTATCGGCTTCTTGCAAACCATCACTTTCATTCCATTGATAGATGGCCCCTGTTGAAGCAGTGGTAGAGAGCATACCAGAACCCTTTGTCTTGTAAATGAAAGATTTATTTGTATCTTCGCTCATTATCTTATCATTGCAATAACCCAAGTTGATGTAGGCGTTTACAAAGTTACTTGCCAAATTTTGTTTAGCAGAGTCAATCATAGAACGGCTACTTCCATATTTGCTAGAAGATTCTAAATGAGACTTGAAATAATCTTCCGGAACCTTTGGATCTAAAATGTTTAATTCGCTAGTTAAGTAACTGAAATACTCGCTTAGTTTTGTATTACCAATGATATCTTGAATCTCCTGGTTGTCAATTTTAAATGAAGAGTTCTGTCTGGCTAAAATGAACGCCAACTGCTTCCATACAGATACATCGTCAGTAGCCTGAAAAATTTCTTGAATCAAAGACTCATCATCAAGTCTAATAGCCAATGCTAATGCTTGAGGTAATTCGTGATTGACTAAGTAAATCTGATAAGCAGTTTTCAAAAATGAAACATCATCTGGTGGAGCCAACAAAGAAACACAACTAACCATATAAAGGCAAACTCTGGAATAAGTATTTTTATCGACAAACTGGGTCAATTTATCAATTGATTCAATTTCTAGTAATAAATCAACAGCATCAGCCTCACCATTGTGATCAAGAAAAAATGGAACCAACTCGAGTGCCAATTTGATCAAATCATCTTTTTTTGAATTTGATTCCAATCTGGCTCCGTATTCTTCGCCGATTTCTAAAGCTAAGTGGCGTGTATATTCGTGGCCCCAGTCAGTAACATTTGGTTCTGTAGATAGAAGTCTATATTTTAAAGAGTCACCTTTCTCAGTGCTTGACCCCAAAATCGATAAAATATCTGCGAACTTGGATTTCGATTTAGAATCAGTCCATTTTCCAAAAAGTTCCGTTAATGTTTTGTAATGAGGCTGTAAAAACACTAAAGGTTTTGGAATTGCAGTCATTGAGGAAGTGGATTCTCTTAAATGGTGTTTGAGCTCCTCTAACGACTTAGCGTATTTCGACGCATCCGAGGAAGTCAATTGTTCCACCAATGATTCTAAACTATATTTCAATTGCTGATCCTCTTCCGATAAATCCTCCTCCTCAACTTTTTGTTTCTTGGTTTTCTCGATTTTAGAAATATCATCCTTCATTTCCACATCTTCAGGTGCTGAAGAAGTAGTTTCTTCCTTCTTTGCAGACATATTTGTCATATTCTTTACACTCTATATTAATTCAATCTAATTTAGCTTTCGATTATGCTATTGAAATTAGATAAAGAATATTCATCGGTTTAGCAAATCAAAGATATATGTAATAGCTAGGAATCGTTAACTTAATCTTACAACGGGAGGCAAATAGTTCTAACGAAAATTTGTCCACATTTTTCTTCACGAATAAAAAAACAAAATTTTTGTAGCACCTAAAAAAAAAACTGCAAGTGGCAATAAATTATTAAAAATTATAAACGCCCTTCTTATATTTAGATAAGTTTCAACATGTCATTCCTAAAAGGATATCTACTTAAGACGATAACTACGAAAGTAAATAACACAAATTATATGAATATTTATTCAAAACTTTAAGAGTTCAAAACCAGAAATAAATAAAATACAGTAAAATAGTAATCTAGATAAAATAGTATTACATTACAAGAAATGAAATCTTGAAATCAATGATTATAAATTAACTTTGTCACCGAGAGTAGATTTAGCAACACTAAGATAACCACCCTTGTCACAAAGAGAGTAGAATATAGTTGATTTATCGTTAAGCAAATTAGCTGGTGAATCAAATTCTTTCACTTGGCCCTTGTCGAGAACCAAAATTCTGTCATTGTCCAAAATGGTATCAATACGATGAGCAATCGTCAAAATGGTCTTATCATTGAAAGCAGTTCTAATAGTTTCCTGTACAATTTTGTCAGTTTGAACATCAACAGCAGCAGTAGCTTCGTCCAACAATAGAATTTTTGATGGATTCAATAGAGCTCTTGCTAAACAAAGCAATTGTCTTTGGCCAGACGAAAGATTAGTACCTCCTTCGGTGATCTTTGCATACAATCCTTTGTGTGGGCTGTCTCTTTCTTCTTGCGTGGTTGGTACATTGTTTGAGTCATCATTATGCTCTAAATCATCGGCCTTTTCATCTTCCATGGATTCAACATGCTTCTTCAAATGAGCCATATCCAATGCATTCCAGAGTTCACCATCATTATATTTGTGGAAAGGATCCAAATTTTGTCTGACTGTGCCCTGAAATGCTTGGGAGTCTTGCGGAATGATGTTTAACTTACTTCTTAAATCAAATAGCCCGATCTTTGAAGTGTCTAACCCATCAATAAAAATGGATCCTTCGGTAGCCTCTATAATTCTAAACAAAGCTAAAGTCAAAGTACTCTTACCAGCACCAGTTCTTCCAACAATACCGATTTTTTCCTGCGGTTTAATTTCAAAAGAAATATCATTCAAAACTGGAGGCAAATTTTCTTTGTACTTGGTAGAATAGTGTTCAAATTTAATACCACCCTTGGTTGGCCACTGAAGAGGAGGTCTGCAATTTTCCACAACATAGGGCTTCTCAGGAGGTAAATCGCAGTATTCAAAGACTCTCTCAACACCAACAGCGCTAGTTTCAACTTCAACAGACATTCTGACAAACATATTTAAGTTATCTGTAATTTGAAAAGAAAGAGTAATCAACAAACCAACAATCCCTGCACCCAATGGTTTGCTAGTTGTCAAACTAACAACACATGTAGTAGCCACAATAAATAAAAAGCATGAGCTGATTGACTTTAATCTGAAATTCAACCATCTGGATAACCAGACTTCAGACATCATTGATGTGCTGGCATAGTCAAGATTGCAGCTGTTGATATATAAAAATCTATCATCCTGTTTAAAAGCTTTGATGGTGTCAATACCGGATAAGGTTTCGTGAATGTGTGAAAACACTGGGGATCTGCTAACACTCAGAAGTCTTTTTGTTTCTCTAGATGCAGAAACATAATATTTTTGCACATAATGATAAATAAATGACAAAATAATGATAAAAAATAAAGTAGTAGGTAAAGTACATACCGTGATAGCCAAAACATATCCACAACGGATCATCGTTTTCATGAAAAAGGTCATGGCACGAGGGAATCTTGAATCAATTTTACTGATATCCTCAGTAAATCTGTTCAAAATTCTACCAGTTGGAGTTGTCTCAAAAAAGGACATAGGTGACTTCAAAATAGACTTCACTAAATCTTGATGAATTTTCCTAGAAGCATTTATAATCACCAACAAAAAAACCGCCAAACTAATTAATAACGATGAAAAACCAGCCAAAATACCGAGGAATGTGTAAGTTCCGACTAAAATATTAGTTGAATACAGACTATTATTTGTATCATTAAGCTCTGCCCAAAATTTCATCCAAAGTTTTGCACCCATATCGGAAAGACCGTACAAAGCAACTGATCCAATAGCAAAAACTACATTTCTATACTTAGCAGCCTCAGCATAGCGTTTATATGTAGAAAATCCAACCTTACCTTTTTTCGAAATCTCCTTTGTTTGGCCAGTAGCACTTGGTTTATCTTTCGAATCATCACTACCATTAGGAAAGTGTTTAAAACTAGCAACAGAAGCTCTTCTTAAAGTCAATACTTTAACAAGACCATTGTCATCAGCGATTTCAGGATTGGTTTCACCCTCAACAATGACATGTTCAACTGCATTTTCATCATCAGTTGAATCGGTGACACTCTTAGCCTCTTCCTTTTCATCGCTACTAGGCTCTTGAGACTTACCGAATTCTTCAATCAACTTGGAGAAAGCACCATCATCTTTAATCAAACTTTTGTAAGAGCCTTGCTCACTAATTTTTCCGTGATCTAAGACAAAAATACTATCAGCTTCTTCCAAAACATGAATATGATTGGTAGACAAAATTAAGGTCTTTGTAGACAAAATACCATCCTTATTCAAAACTTTATTAATAATATTTCTGGAAACATGAGCGTCAACAGCATTCAAAACATCATCGAGTAAATAAATATCTGCTCTCGAATAGACAGCTCTAGCAAGTGAAATTCTTGCTTTTTGACCACCTGAAAGAGAAATACCTTTTTCCCCAACTTGAGTGGCGTCACCGTCAGCAAAAATTTCCAAATCGGCAGTCAATTCACATGCATCGATAGTCATATTGTAAAAGTTCTCATCATATTTATGGCCAAAAAGAATATTATCTTTGATTGAGGCATTCATTATCCATGGATGTTGAGGACAATAAGCAGTAGTACCATTAACTTTTATAAAAGGATTCTTACTAGCATTGGTATCTATTGGTAACGCACCTAAAATGGCTTGAAGGAACGTAGTTTTACCAGAACCTACATTACCAACAATACATGTAAGTTCTCCTTTTTTGGCAACAAAATTCACATTTGATAAAGCAATAGAAGAATTATTGTTTACAACCGTTTCAAGAGTAGCCTCTTCGTCGACTTGTACTTCCTCAGAATTAGAAGACACCTCAGAATCAGAAGAACCTGTCTTCTTGAAATTAGATCTAATAAAAGTAGCTTCATTGATCTCAACAGTGACTTCACCAGCTTTGCTTTTGGAACCAGAGGAATCATGTGCAATCAAATTTTCATCAAGCTCTTCTTCTGTTAAGAATTCCAAAATTCTTCTAACAGAAATTTTAGACTCCATGTAGGCAGAGATTCCATCTGGAAGTTCCATTATTGGATCATTCAATAAATTAAAAAGAGTCAAACTAGGGAAGATCAAATCAGAAGTCAATTTTTTGCCACTGAATAATGCAAAAGCACCAAAAGTTGAACAACTAACTAAATAAGGAACGCAGTTCCACGAAAAGTTCAAAAATGCATCAAAGATACCAATAGTAGCCATGGTTGCTAGTTCTTTCTCATTTCTAATTTTCGTCACTTTCTCTTCCATTGGTTTTTCCCAGGAATAAAGTTTAATAGATTTAATAGAGTTTATAAGTTCTGACACAGCTTTTGTTCTGGCATCTTTATATGTCATGTTAGAGTCATAAAGTCCTTCATACATATTGATCACGTAACAGTTCAAAGGAGCAAATATCAAAACTACACCAATACCGCATAGTGAATACCAGCCAAGCAAGTAGTATAATGATATGATGCAAAGAATGAACTGTAACGGAGCAGAAATAAAACTTTGGAATTTTGTAACCATGTATTCAACTCTACCTATATCGACAGATATCAAGTTAGTTATGTCACCTGTTGTTCTTTTAGATCTTGCTTTCGTACTTAGACGTAGAGCCTTTTCATAAATTGTGGAACTTAAACTGATCCTGATTTTAAAGGAAAGAAAGTAGTTTCTGACAAGATATTCATTCATCAATACAACACCTAAAACAGATGTAAAAGTCATAGCAAAACTAAGCAAAACACCATAGATGATTTGATGATTCTCTTTAAGGAAAAATGCCATAAGGAATTTCAAAATTTGAGGTTGAAGAAAACTAGCAAAGATAAGCAAAATTTCAAAAAAGAAGCATAAAAACAACTCTAATTTGAAGGCCTTAATTAAAGGGATAAAAAGTGACTTTTTTTCTTTTTTCAATTCTGGCGTCCAATATTGATAAAATCTGGCCTTCAAAGTATTTGATTCCGCAGAACTGTCAAGTTTAGGGAGTGATTCAAACTTGATGGTATTCTCTCTATAGACTTTTGAAATCAAAGGATTCAAATTTTGAAACGTGATTCTTCCAAAACAGTTACTAAATTGGGTTCCATAAATGTCGACATTGTTATTCAATAATTCTTCATTATATTCTGGGCATCTATCCCAGAAATACGTTTCAAGAGCCAAAATAATAGCAGAATTGACGAGTAATCCAACTAGGATTATTTTAACACCAAAGGAATCATCAACGAGAACGTGGTTGGTAAAAAGATTTTGATACACGAATGCAAGATATACAAAAGGTATGATAGTCCAATAGGTCAAAGGAGTGAACAATTGCCAAACGGAAGTATGCACTTCAATGATATGCAAAGGGAAAACAATAACCAGTAATAAAACAGTATTAGCAATGAATGAAATACTAGATAAGTCGTATATAGGAGACAAACCATTGAAATTACTCAATAGTTTACTTAGAATCAAAATATTGAGGCAAAATTGAGCAAATATCAACAATAATTTGATTGAATGAGAAATTGGAAAGGATTTCATATCATTGAAGATAATATTCGATGAAAAGCCATAGAATTTTTTTCTCTTCATTATGAACATTTGCAATCCGCCAAAAACGAAGTAGGCCATGGAAAGTGCAAGTAATGTGAAATGAAGGAAGCAAGGGTTGAAGGCCGACTCAACAGAGTTGGGGATAAGCACGGGAAAACTGTTACTCAAAGAACAACATGTTGAATTTGCTGTCATTTGAGTCGTCGTAAGTCCCTTCCCTAAGTAGCTGGGAAACTCAAAGGAGGAAAAAGGCATTGTTTCCTTATATTAACAGTATTTCTTGCAATCCCTTACTTAAAAGTATCTCGGAAAATAAATGAACTATTATTTGAGTAGCCACCTATTGCGAATAAACCAAAAATATGTTGAGTTGACAGCAGGCGGAAGTCTCTAATAGTAAGCAAAAAAGGATTAATGCAAGTAATAAGTAACAATAGTTGTTTGTAGCCTTCAAATTGTAGAAGATGTGTAAAAGAAGAGAAAAATTACAGCTTAAATATAGAATGAAATTTATTTTTTTTTTTTTTTTACCAAGAGATTCTTTTATTTATAGCACCATACAAGAGAAATACATGCCTCATGAAATACTCCAGAAAAAATTTAAATTAAACTCGGGTACTAAATTGTGTCTACATATTTGTTTGCTACTGAGAGCTTATTTACTTACAATTTTAGGGATAAATATTGTTAAATAAATATTCGAAAATATCATGTAATAGCTGTTTTTAGTAGAAGTGAATAATACTTTCAAATGAGTAAATACCTATAAACACTACATTATCCTTACTAATGTAATAGCGGCTTATATAAAATTTGTCTCTAGAATTGATTACCAATCCTCCATCTCTATCTCTTATCAATTGCACCAATATAGTTTCGATATGAAACCAAGTTAGAACACCACCCCCCACAGATACATTTATTTGCTGCAACTAATCTTCTATAAATGTTAAAATACAGCCGAGCAAAACAATAAACGCACAACCAAAAACGGTCGGAAATTTGAAAACAAGGTTTAACTTCGCTGCACGATGATTTGAAATTTCATATATTTCAGCGTTTCGAATAGTACTTGTATCATTGAAAGTGAAGCGGTAACTATAATCATTAGGCCTACAATAATTTTGGCTGGTAAATCATAATGGTATATAATTGTTAGCATACTCACAGAATTGAATGATGAGAAGGCATTGATTATATTTATTAAAAGTATAGGAAACACATATAGCTGAAAAAGTAAAATCACGGGAAAATAGGAGAAGATCATAAAGAAACTGCGTATTTATTCAACATGGTTTGTGACATTTGTGAGCAAACAATAGCTTTCTAACGAATTGGAGATCTAAGCCTTCACTAATTTCATAATGTTTGTTAAATTTAAGAGTTATTCTAGATTATTTTTTTTTTCGTTATGTTTTTTTCTTTTCTGTTTGGAGAAAAATACGTAATTCTTTAAACATTATTTGTACAGAGTTTTTGGATTATTCTATCAAACTTTTTTTCTTTACTAGGGCAGTATTGAAAACAGTTATCTTTGATATCCTCAGCAAATTTACATTTACAATTATTTATTTGTCCTTTTTGAGAAGTTTCGCTAGCTTCCTGGAGACATGTATCAAATTTCTCTTCGACATCTTCATAACAGTATTGAAATTCTTCGCACTACAAAACAACATGATAATTGTGTATAAGTTTACATCAAAAGTTAGTATTTTTCAAAGTGAAGAGATATAGTATGAACTGTACTCACACAAAAGTCGAAGTATCCTCTAATTTCTTTAACAAGAATAGTTCTTGAGATTGACAAAATACTCAAGTTATCAGAATCCTCATAGTCTGCAATACGGTTGACACCGTCCATTTTATTTTTTTCTAGTTCGAAGTTGCAGCTTTCTTGAATAGTTGTAGTAAAGACATTAATATATTCCTTTATGTGGACGTAATTGGTAAAATTGTTAGTCATAAAGTAATTGCAAAGACAAATTAATCTCTGTCTATGAACCGAGAATTAAATAAGTGGACTTACAGTGTCGTCAATGTATTTTTTGATGCACTTTTCGCTTGCTAATTGGTATATTTCACAAATACAGGAATCATCATCTAATTGTGCAAGACAGGATAGCCATTGTGAATTACTCAACAAAGATTCAAAACAATTGCCCAAGCTTTTTTCCAATCTATCGGAAAGCTTTGGAAAATTAGTGAATATTGTTTGTTTCTCAATAAGCAGTTGGTTCATCACCTGATTACTAATGTTGGCAACACAAGGTACTAACAAAGAAGTCAGTATTAAGGCAAGAGCTTGAAAAAACATCACTATTGTTGCTACGATTTCAAATAACTAAGTAAAATACAAAATATCAATCATAAGATTACTATTTACATAACTAGAACTTTGATTTTGAATTTTATGTGTTTTTTATATTTTAGTTTACTGATTTCAGCGCTAAATTCGTGAAGATTTTTCACGTTTCTTTTTTTATTTTTCATCTATGAGCTTCTTGATTATATTATTTCATGTATAAATTGGCTAATTAAACACACTAGTGATTACAATGGTATTCTATAAACATCGTTTTCAATTTTGATAAAGAATTCCATGGTATTTGACTTTTCCTAGTTAATAACTTAATGTCTATTCATAAAATGTTTTGTTGAACTTCCAACCACATTTATCCATCTCAGACTTCCTTTTTTTTATCACCAAGAAGCAATTATCTTCAAACAGTTTTTCGTATCCAAATCCTATATATTCACGTATTCTCGCTAACATAAGTAAAGTTGATAAAGAAGTTAAAATATGCAAAAACTGCTCTCTCTTTGACAGGCTTCTACTCAAAGATTTTATACTGCGCCGGAAAAAAAAAAAAAAAATTCAATCGAAAAATTGTTTGAGTATTGAGAAGACGCAGTATCAAATACGCTAAATAGAGAAGAAAGAAATATCAAAATCAATACCAAAATAAGTAGGAAGTTGTCCAGATCAAGTGAGGATCCGATAGAATATCTTAATAAGCACGGTCTTTATTCTAATAAACATAAGATTTTGCTACTCGTAATACAATGGATCAACTTAACATCAAAGAAAATCTCAAGAGTGTATTAGAATTATATCAAAAACAACACTTATGGAAAAAAATAGCAATTATTATAGGTGGAGTTATTTTGCTATGTTTGATAGTATTAGCAATTTGCTATAGAGAAACAATTCTCAATTATTTTGTGAAAATATCACATATTATTAAGGATAGCAAATATGGAGAATTAGTCATTTGGATTGGAATAATTATTGTGTCGTTTCCTCCATTGATTGGATTATCTACTCTATGTGAACTATCTGGAATGGCATATGGAGTATCCTTCAAGACATGGCTTATTGTTTCCACGTCAACTGTTGTTGGTTCTGGTGTTTCTTTTGTAGTTTTTCGCTACATCCTTCGGAAGAAATCTCAACAATTACTTAAAAAGTCAAAATTTTTTGCGGCCGTTGCTAATGTATTAAGTAAAGATAAAGATAAATTTCTCTTGATGTTCCTCTTGCAACTACTACCTCGTCCATACTCCATCACAAATGCTGCATTTGCCAGTGTTCCTGGAATTAGCTTGCTGCATTTTTTGATAACCAGTTTTCTCGTTTCACCGAAATATTTACAAATGGCTTATGTGGGATACACAATCGTTCATATTGGAGAAAATAAGGATACGCGTACTAGAGTGTGGGATATCATAAGTTTGCTTGCCGTGTCATTTGTAGCCCTAGGAACTACTTATTTTATTTATTTAAAAACGAAGAAAAGATTGGAGGACTTCCAACAAGACGAAGAAGATGATGTGATCATGTCGCTTGGCGATGAAAGATTTCAGTTAGATCAGTATTGACTTATCCTGTTCTCCTTTTTACTTTTTTTAATTATGTATTATTTATTTGTTAATATACTTTTCTGCTTGATAACGTTAGTTATTTTCAAGTTACCTTGATTGATCTTTCTGGAAATAAAAAGTTAATTATAGCTTTTAAATGTTTCCTAAGTAATATACGAATATTTACACAGTACAAGTTTAGACTTATGTTGAAAGCGGACTTTAATTATATTTCTAGAGAAATGTGTATATAATGACAAATATTTTTTTTTATTCTACCAACATCTTTCATTTACTTTTTCAAAAAATAATAGTATATGTAAAGTAAATCAAAATGAATATTTATAAATACTCAGCCTTGAATCTAGACTTTAATTTCCTTCTTTTTTTTTTCTGTTCTTTCAAAATTTAATCTCATCGCATTTTCAATGAACTCCTTGCCTGTCATAGATGGATATTTCTTCTCTTTACCTTGAATTATAACATCTGAATTTGCTTGGTTGAACCAAACAAAAGTGTATCTATCACCTTGATTCTCTTCTGGGAATGGCAATCTTACACGATGAAATGTAGATTTCAACTTATCGTCAGACCAAGACATTAGCATATCTCCGATATTAACAACTATATTACCAGTTACTGAAGGAACTGGTGTCCATTCGTCACCGTAACCAAAGTCAGTATGTGTTTCTCTTCCAGGACAGACTTCAAGACCATGATCGCCATCCCTACAAAATAATAAGGTTAAACAATCAAAATCTGTATGAGGACCAGCTCTCCAAAGTTTAGGGTCATACTTCTGGGACTCTTCTCTTGCAAAATAGTGCAACAATCTCAAAGTAGATTGAGCTGTGTCTTGTTGGATATTGTGGGCTTTGGAGAAAAAATTGGATTCAAATCCTAAGGCTTCGGCAAACAATTCCAAGATCTTGACAGATAATGCTTGGCATTTAACCATAAATTCTTGGACTTTGGAATTCCATTGCTCACCAAGATCTTTTGGCCAGTTGTCATTGTATCTATGGTATTGTAACTGTAAACTTTCTTTTTGATCTGGAGTACCAGTGGAAGGTCTTACTTGGGCCAAATACTCGTATCCTGTGTTTTTAATTTTTTCGTGTTTGATTTTCATCTTGGTTTCCATATTTTGGGCAAAGAACTGTTTTTCCAAGTCAAACATCTCGACTATTTCTTCTTTGGAAGGGGAATCTTGGCCGTAAAGAGAGAAAAACCCGTCGTTGGTTGCAGCATCGAACAATTGCTTCTTGATCTCTTCTCTTCTTTCTTCAAAGTTGCTGAGATCAATTGCAGGAATAGTTCTTTGCTTGATTTGTTTGTAAGTGTTGTCAGGCATTGTGTCTGTGTTAGAGGGTGATGCAAATAAGGAGGGATATATTAGTTTGTGCGAAATGAAGGTTTCCGAATGGGATAATATTTCTGCTTATGCTTCTAATTATGTTCTAGTTAAGTCTTCTAATGCTTTTTATTGCCAGTTAAGTGAGAAAGAAATAATAAAAACAATAAAAGTAAAATAAAAAGATAAATCGGGCTATTTATATTGATAAAACACTAAGAATTTCTTGCACTGGTTATTTTAGTTACTACAGGGATGCCTAATGACAAAAACTCCAGAGTTTTGAGTCGCGTTGAAATATCTCGCGGATAACAGTTGAAAAAATGGTAATGATTGCCTAAAACAATTGAAAGAAATAAAAGTAAAAAATTTTTTTTTTTAATAAAACGGTTAAACAGAATTCTATTTCGTTTTCTGACGCTAGGGTTGATTCAATCTTTTGATTAGGTTCTCTGATAACGTTTAGCGATGGATCGAAAATTAGGTGACTCGGAGATCCTTATCGGGATGCATATAAATAAATTTTTCGAGAAAAAATAAAAAAACTGCAGCGCGTTTAACCTGATAAACAAAATCATTCAACTAATTCAAATAATTTGCAAATATAGTAGATTCGGAGAACCTGAAAGGGTTTCTTTTAAAAGCCTAAATAAAAAAGTTAAATCAAAAATGCAAAAAACATCAACTCGGGATAGCTAATCAGCGAACTTTCACATAGAGTATCTTAATACAATAACAAGCAACTTGAAAAATGTAAAAATCAAATAAACAAGAGATCAGATATAGATTAGGACAAAATAAATGATATGAATAGAATGTTAATGCACAAATAATTTTGCGTGAGCACTTGCTTTTTGCATTATTTCTTAACTGGTTTGTTGGGTTGTTGGTTTATTGCCTTATTGGTTTATTGCCTTATTGGTTTTTAGCTTAATTGGTTTATTGCGTTTTTGTTTTATATAGTTATTGTTTTATATAGTTATTGTTCTATTTAGTTATTGGTTTTCTAATTTATTGGCTTTTGAGTTGTTGATGTATGGCTTACAAATTTACAGATGTATTCATGTATGGAGTTGTACTTTATGGATCTACTAATTTATTGGTTTATATGTTTCTACATTTATCATGTTGGAAAATAATAATCACGTGATAGATGGGCAAGAAAAGGGCGCGCTCATGATTTACTGATCTACCAGAAATTCAACAAGATCTATGGCGATGCTCTCTGTTTATTATTAACAGAAAAAGAGTGCTAGTGTGCACGTTGATATGAATGAAACAGTGGTAGATGCTAAGAGAAGAAGAGCATGTAAGCGTTTAGTTTTTAATTTTTCCGAATCAAATCAGAGAAACCAGATATATTTACTGGTAATTTTCCGGGTGCCCTGTTAACCAAAAGTAAGCGTTAGAGCATACGCCAACAAAAAAGCAGAGCTTGAATCAAAAATCTGTGCAGAAACGTGACGTCGGTTGCAGGACAGCGATTGAAGATGGGTGCGACAACAACTGTATAAAGGCTGCTAATGATTTAGATTGTCCTGAATGATTGGCGGCATGGCATGCGTTTCAGTTAAAAGCTTGTTTTTCAAACGAGCAGTTCAATTGAATAAGTCTGTCTAGTTGAATTGTTTTTGTATTTCTCCAATTAGCATGATCGATCGATACTCAATGTAAGCCGTACATAGAGCGCATTTTGCCAAATCGATTTGATTAAACTTTTATTCTCTTATGTGATACTTAATAAGAATAGTCGAAAATTAAACAAAGTAGGGTTTGAATGTGTTGGTCGAGCACCCACATGGGCTGTGAGACACACTTGTGCTGCAAATGGTGTAAGTCCTGGGAGACTCGCAATAGCAATTTTCAAAAGAACAAAAGGCTACTATGTGTATGTACATGTATATATTTGGTTTGCTTCTTAGCGAACGAAACCATCAGTTTTTTTTTGAAAACACAATTTGAATATCTTGACAGGTGGCAGCAAACGCACGCCTGCGTGCATAAAAGGCTGTCTGATGAGCAAGTGAGGACATAAATATTGGTTGCTGGTGCAGAGAGAGAGCAGATCTATTGAGCATTTGAAGTATGTACTTTCTTGAGGCAAAGAGGCTGAATGTTTTTTTCCCTAATAAAGGTAGAAACCATCAATTACTGATGATGTGCAGAGACCATTAATTTTGATGATGTGCAGAGAAACAATTTCAGAAGCAGACCTAGAATTTAGCAGAAAACTCTACAGGCAGAACAAGTGATCAGCTGAAAAGTGCATATGCCAAAGAGGGGATGTTTCAAAAAAAAAAAAGAAGTAGATTTATTTGAGGAATACGACAAAATGTTGTTGGAGCAGATGGGTCCAGAGTGTGAGATACTGAAGATCTTGAAGAAAGGAGTCCGAGCTACGAGTGCGAGCTGCAAGGTGTGGTGAAGAGTGAATATAGATTCCTAAATAGAATACAAAATTCCAGAATAGTGTTTTGGAAATTAAAGACGAGCTATTATTAAGAATTGACAGAATCAGAGCTGCGCGTAAACAATAACTGTTCATGCCAAATGAATGTGGGCGAGTATAAAAAATGATGATTTACAGAGTACTGAAGAAACAAGCAAACAATAAAAGGAATACAGAGATGCATTGTTTATGTTCAGATAAATAACTAATAAACTCTGGAGAACAAATGTCTGCAATAGCATATTGTCTTTGAAATCGCAAACAGTTTCCGGATGCTGAAACCTAAGGTGGAACAAAAAGATAGCGGCCCAAAGACTTTTGGATGTCAATACCAGCACAAAATAAGCTGATAGAGAGAACAAAAGGGGGAAGTGATTACCCAGTACTGCGCAGTAAAATGAGTACATGTTTTCGCAATTTTGTTAGAGGATCAACAGCATCTCTGGTTGCAGAGTAATAAGAAGACACATAGTAATAAGGAGACACATAGTAACCAGGAGACAAGGAATGAATTGTCGTTAAGCGAAAAGAGCGGGGTTCAAGAAAATACAAATGATGAACAAACTTGAACAAAAAAATTACAAAGGTCGACAATAAAGCGTGTAAATAAAGAGATCAATAAACTAGCTGGAAAAGTACATAGAACAAGGCAAATTTAAAAAAAAAGAATGAATGGAATGTAATATATGAATGGAAGAATTGAGATATATCTTCTACTCAAATCAGTAATGAATAGGCAACAATAATAATAATTATGACGAATTATGACTAGAAATCAATTGTACCGCAATTTAATTGCGGACATATCAGTATTTAGGCTCGAAAAAAAAAAACCTTAGGAAAAATAGTAGAAAATCGGCTTTAAACTGGCAACGTGTAGATGCATCCGGATTTTCCTATTGTCTGGAGGAATTTGAGTTTTGAAGCGAAAGTTTCCTAAAATCCGGATTATAATAGTAGATGGCTAATTGCATAACTGACAAATTTTCAGAATAATAAGAGAAAGCAAATCAGTCCGAATCGAATTCTCGGACATGCGGATTGAGACAACGGTTCTACAAACCGATGAGTCCAAATGGAAGTGCTTGTACAGACAGACAAATTGACAAATATTGTAAAAACAAAGCCTATATTAGCTTATTGTAACGGATTTAACTCAATGTCGTGAAATTAGGATCGGAAACTCGTAGAATGCGGACTTGAAACTAGCAGTATTAAACACAGCTTATGCAATGCAAGTCTGATGTGTTTCGCGACCCTATATAGTTGACGGAAATAAAAGAAAATAGTAAACACAGAATCTTAAAGGTCGACGAAGGGTTTTACGGTGATAAGCGAAATGCTCTTGTAGAAGATGAGAGGATACTATAGGCCAGCAGACTGGATTTAGAGTTTGCAAGGCTCCACACTATTCGCCTGGTTTTTCTTCTTGTAAATAGGCGCAAGCTGCGGATGTTGAGCACAGAATAAGTACAAACACTCCAGTGCTAAAAGACAAGGTCCGAACAGTTAAGTCCGGGCAGACAAAGTCCAAACAGAAAAGTTCCAAATAGATAAAGATCCTAACCGAAGCAAATATGTACACTGCTCCATTTAGAATATGTAATATACTATTTGTAACCGATTGGACCAATTGTTGCTTACAGATGCATGCTCGCATTTTTTGTGAGCATGTCGAGAGCACTTTATGCACAAGGTTTGATAGGTGCTACGGATATCTCGCTGGTTGTGAGACAAGCGTTGCAAATTTGTTTTTGTGACACCACTATCTGCCCACTCAACAGCAACGTTTGTTTCTTTTCACGAAATCTTCGTCCAGAATAAGTGTTGGCAAGGAGCAGGCCTGCAAAAACAGTAGGTGAGGTTTGCGTAAAACCAGCAGTATCAGGGCAACAATACTTAACTTTACTATTATTTCTAATAGAACACTAGATGATACAGGGGTGCCTGGATGACAAAGATCATTACAATTAGGTTTATTTTGACCGAACAGACCAGAGCTTCAGCTGTACACACTGTTGTTCAGCAACCAAATGCCGAAACTAGCAAAGCGAGCTTTGTCTTTTGTCTGGCGCAATACCTTACTACCTAATTTACACTTACATATAATGCTAATAAAAAATAATTGAGCACAAAACACAATTACGTCCTGTGCATCTATTCATCAACGTAATAACTACAAACACCCAATATTTTTGACCCGAAATAGTCCATTATCGCCGTGCAGTTAAGCCCGACCTCGAAATCGATCTCATAAGCAGTTTGGCTCACATATTGGTCACATCGCCAATTGGCTCTGTATCAACCACGCAGCTCCTTATCTCCTAAAATTGCAAAATGCAAACACTGTTCCTTGTTTCTGCTCAATAGCATATTTATTTACCTTAATTCTTATTCTCTCGAACCTTCTATGTGGAAAAAATGGAATTTTCCAATAATTAAAATAACCCATGCAGCGTCAATCTTTTTTTTTTTCTTTCTTTTTCAGCAGTACATACATTTCTTGTTGAAATTTTCTTTCTATATGCATATATTCAAATACAGTAACTGAACAATACTTTGAGAAATTTTAACTATCAATATTGCTATCTTATGCTTTTGAACTCAAGGGATTTTTGACGGTTCGTGCATTATGACCAAGTAGTAGTGTGTGTATAAACAAATGTCTGTATGATGTATACTGCTGAGGTTTTCCGTTCGGCTGCTATATATTCTTCCCTCTATGTGTATGCTACATGGCTCCCCCCAATCGGTTGTGTGCTGCTATGTGTTGGGCTGTGTGAACGAATATCCAAGTCATCTCTTAGATATCTCTGTCTTCATTCTAGTATAAATATACCTGCAATTCCTCCTACACACCTCTTTAGCTTTAGCAGTTTTGTTTTACTGCTTTGTTCCTCTTTTGTACCTCTGTACCAACAGCCCCAAGCAGTACATACACACACACACGCATAGGCCATACTACGTTCCCTTACTGTTTTTTTGCTATCACACACAACAGAGCTTGCTATTACACATAGAGCTCCTGAACACCATTTTTTCACCTCTACACTATGTCTATTTTTGAAGACTGCGACGATCTTTTGGCATCGTTCAACCAGACTCAGCCAATGGCTGCCAAGGTTCCAACTACCCCTCTTCAGAAACCAATTCTCCAAAACAGTTGTACCACAGAGATGCTTTCTGATATGGAGCTTTCCCCAGAAAGCTTGATTGACTCAAATTACACCGGAGCCAACGACGTATCAAAAAATAATTCTAGCCCAAAATATGTCAGCATGAACAGCGGCACAGCCTCCAGCAATGGCATTTCTGCTCAAGATTTCACCAATGTTCCATTTGACATCGATGAAATTCTCTCGGACAGCAACAATAACGACAACAGCTACACCTCATTCAAGAAGGAAGACGGTCAGTTCCTGTTTGATGCTCCTTCGAAAAGTACATTCTATCCATCAGTCAAACAGGAGGACAGCCGATCCTTGTTCGATAATTCTTCATTAACCAGCTCAGCATCCAGCAACACATTATTCAGCCTCAATAACGAAGGCCACCCTCAAGAGAATATTATAATGAAATCTTCACAGCCGTGTTCTTTCTCACCATCCATCAGCAGTTCCCCAGAAGAGGTGGTTTCCAATATAGAGACAACTGGCAATCTCACAGGAAAGGACAAAAGAATCACCAAGCCTGTCAAGCCTACTAAGCAGAAAAAGCAGAAGTCTTCGCACAACATGATTGAAAAGAGATACAGAACAAACATCAACAATAAGATTGCTATCCTCAGAAACTGCGTACCATCCTTAAGAGTGGCTGTCAGTTCATCAAGCTCAAGGGACTGTGCTGATGAAAGCCATGATTGCAATGATGAAACAGTTACCAGTGGTAATCATTTGGATGGCCTTGAGCCGGCTAGAAAGTTGAACAAGGCTACCATTTTGTCCAAGGCTACTGAATATATTCTTCATTTGCAAAAAAGAAATGAAGAATTGGCGCTACAGAACAAAGAATTGAAGGACAAGTTGTCAACGGCTGGCAACATTGTCAAGCAAGAAGAAAAAGAGCTCGGTTTTTTTAACGATAATGGTTTTTCAAGTAGCTCAAGCAATGAAAGATCCTCTTCGTTGAGTTCGCTAGCTACGGCGGTGTCTGACAACGACAGCGGATTGTTTGATAAGTTGAGAGACCTTGATTCTTTGGAAAACAATAAGTTGTTAGCATGATTTTTGGTAAACGCCAACATGCCGAGCTTTCTATATTATATATACTACGGTAGTTACGAAGTAATTTTAATGAATTTATGAATCTGTTTTTGCTATGTTTCGCTTCTAGTAGATGTTCATCTGGTCAAAGGAATGTTTGTCTGTATTTTGCTGAACGCTTTTGCAAATATTTGGACATGTTGTGTGGTCGAAGTAATAGCTGCTAAAGCTATCACTGTCTATGAATATCCAACCAATGTTTTTTTTATCTGAGATACCTAACTCGTTCATTGATGAGCTGAGATCAATCCATTAAGCTTTCTGCAAAACAGACCTATGTGTCATGGTCATTCAATTTTTACAATTATTATTGATTTGCCATTATTCCTAGGTGCATAATTTTACTATTGACGAACACAAACTAACCGTTTTGCTTTATTTCGGTTGTCTACTTTATTCTACGATTTTTGCTTCGATTTTCTATCAGCCTTATTTCCCAACTTCAATTATCATACACCTAAATTATATTACACCTCAAACATTATACACCTCGAATATTGCACACCTCGAATACAATACACCCAAGTTGAATTCTTACTAAAATGTAAAATGTAATAGCTACTTTACTTATCACCATTTAACTTGGTCAAAATTCACGATACCTGATTTTGTTAGAGCAGCGAGTAGTTGTATTGCTAGATACTGGCAGTCCTAGAAATGTCCAAAATTGATTCACGTGTTTGGATATTGAGACTGTCATCTTATTCTTGAAAAATTAGGAGTCAAGAAAACAAAAGAAAAAGAAAAAGCTTAAAAGAGAAAGAAAAAAGCTTAAAAAACAAATCAAGAATTGAAATCGGTGCGGTGCATTTAAACACCATTCAAACATGCACATGTGCACCGCTGCAGTTCCAATGGTTGTGAGCGATGTGTTAGTTATGAGCACCGCAATAATCAAACCTCTTTTGCAGGGATATTTTCTGACATTGATTAAAGTATGTTATGGTTTTGTAAGCCATGGGTTTTTTATGTAATTATGTAAGGTGTTCTAATGTGTTAGTGTAACGACTCTAACAAGCAAATTTATAAAAAAAAGACTTGTCTGGTTATGTGCGGTGATTATTGATGGTTATGTATATTGATTGATCATTGTTATGTACGCTGATTAATTACGGTTATGTGCGCTGATTAATTACGGTTATGTGCGCTGGCCATCCCGGCTTTTTTTTGCAGGGCTTTGATTAACCTACCCAGCTATTAGTTTTCATAAGTAAGCTATTGAGTTATGGAATGTTTGACTATTCCTTTGTGGCTGAGGTACCGTCTTCATTTTATTTTGGTTGTGAGCTCTGCATATATACAAAAAAATCCAATCATACTTACTGTAAACCTAAAGTTGTACTGTCCTTCTAGCTAATTATGAGATTTCACCTAGATTGTGAGCTCCGTCCCTGCTTTTTTTTGTTCCTTCTTCTGCTACATTTTGCTCTCTGGCGGCTTATTTTCACCTTCTTTATCTCCCTAATCGTCTCATCCGGCGTGAAGTGGTGTTTCAATAACCTATAGAAGCTATTCTCTAATCTGCAAAAAAGGAAAAATAGATAAAAAAAACAATTCCCCACGGCATTTTAAGGTTCTTTTTATCAGCGCCGTTCATAAAGCACGCGCAATTTTTATCTGATATACTACTGCATGCAAAGAAGAGACTCGAAGCACAGCAAGGTTGATTACAAAAAACCTCGACTCTCAAAAACAACCATGTAGAAACAGTGAAACAAAATCGGACCAAGTAGAAACACTGTAAAACTGGGCGTAGTAAAAATAGAATAATAAATCTAAGCCAAATAGAGACACAGTAACAAAACTGAGCCCGGTAAATGAAAAGGAGAAGCCAAATAGGAGAAGCCAAAGAGAGCAAAAGAATCGAAACAGATAAAAAAACCAAATAATCAAAGCAAATAAGAGAATCAAAATGATCAAAGCTGATAAAAATTAAAATAATTGGAGTTGAAAAAGTACAATAATCAAAGCAGACAAAAAAACAAAATAGTTGAAGCAAGAAGAACGAAGCAATCCAAACAGGTAAAAACTAAAATATTCGAGTAAACAAAAATCAGTCAAATAAGGAAAACAGGGCAAGAACAGAGCCAACATTGTACAAAATAAGCTGACAAAACATAACGGAGTGAATCGTAAAACCTTAAATTGTTGATTTTTTTTTTTTCTGCCCCCGTTGCTAACTCTTTTTTGACCCGTTACTGGTATAAAACCGTTATCTTGCGCAACGCTGTGTTATGTAATAATGCTACCATTTTTTGTGAGCGCAGTCCGTTTTACAACTGTATGGCTCCTTGCATCTGGCTCCTGTACACAAACATATAAAACAATCGTTGTTTCCTCATCAATAGCTCATCGTTTTATTAATTAATAACTATATCTCTTTGATCCTCAAATCATTTCTGTCCTTTTTCTTGCCCGTATACCAAAGCATCTGGCTCTAGAATTATCCCATCCTAGTCTTCTTGTTTCCCTTCACAGAATTACAAAAAAAATGGCAGTTCCTCCTATCGTAAACACCCTTTTCTTTCATCAATACTGTCTGGACGAAAGCCTGCTCCAGCAGAAACAGAGCCTGCTTTCCCCTTCAAACAAAAGCTACGATCATTCGTCCTTGTCTTCCTCTTCCTCTCAGTACAAATATAAGTCTTCATTGTCATCCTCTGCCAGTAGCTCTTCTTCATCTTCTCCTGAAATAGCCTACAATAACACCTTTCTATCGATATTCGAGCAGCCCTCTACTGTCTCCGGCAAAAAAATAAAAAGAAAAAGAAAAACCGCAAGATTAGCTAAACTAAATACCTCTTCATCCACACATTCTGTCCGTAACTCTGCCCCAATTAGAAGTGCCAATGATATCGAACTCACCTCATGCTCCTTGTTTCCTTCTACCGACGCTGATCAATTCAATCCAAGATCGCTGTACTACGTTCCTTTGACTGCAAGTATTGTCAGCCCTACCATTTTACACAACGAGTAACTCAACAACGTATCATTTATGTCACTGGTCATGCTTACTTTTTCTATATCATAGTTCTTTTACCGCTTTTGTCGTATTGACAAACAGCTACGCTTGGTTGTTTCTTTTCTTTGGGTTAATTGTTGTTTTTTTTTGGGTTCATTGCTTGGCAAGTTATTTTACTAGTTTATACATTGACATATTTGGGTTATTATACATATTTTCTACACATTTACGTTCATTTGTAGTAAACTCTTCATTACTTCTACCTTTGTATATTGCAATTGTTGTTTGGATATCTGAAAATGATTACCCGGACCTAAGTTTATCTAAAAAAGGTACAAAAAATTTTATAAATTTTGACATTTTGCATGGTTATGAGATATTCTTATCACGTGATCTGTATTTTCTTATTCAAACGTGAAAAAAATAAAAATTTCAAAAAAAAAAAAATTTTTTCTCTCTCAAAAATAAAAAATTTTTAATCTAATAAATTTTCAACGATAATAGCTATATAGTAATTTAGAGTGCCATATCAATAATCCGTGGATTGAAGACGAGCCCTTCAGAAGATTAGCGGTATTTTCAAGATTATAGGATCCAAAAGTATAAATACTCAAATAATAATAGATATAAGTGCAGAAGGATTCAAAATGATCAGTAATTCTTCAAGAATAAACAGAAAATGTGCTGTTCTCGTAGCAAATACGACCAAGAATTGTTCATTCAGTAGCACTGCCGCCAAATTATCTAGCTCTGAATCAAGTGGCATTTGGTCTACTTTTAAAGAAGGAGTCAGGGACGATTCATCTTTGAAAATTAAAAACCCTATCTTAAGAAATGAGCTTTTAAACGGGGTTGATTCCAAAAAGGGCCCACTCACCATCAAGAAAAAACTTAATAAATTCGCATATGACTCCCCTGTTGGATTGAATGAAATTTTCGAAAGCTCCTACAAGTACTTAGAAAAACAAGCACAGCAAAAGTATGATGAAATTGCATCTTTAAAAGAAAAGTTGGCGAAAGTCGAATCCTCCGAAGAAAAATCAAGCTTAGAATCTCAAATCAAAACCCTCAGAATTGAAGCTGAAAAATTTAATCCAGAAGTATTGTATAAAGCACAATTTGGTAACCCAGAAAACATTGATCTTAATGAACCTGTTTTCCAATTCTATTACAAAACACAAAATTTTGACAGCTACGATAAAATGCTACTCATGCAACGTATTGAACAACTCCATATTTTGCCTGATGCTATTCCAACAATTAATCCAAATTTGCAAGTGAATTTAAAATTTGTCAATCATTCGGGTGTCAATAGATTCATCATTCCTGGTGAAAAACTTAGTACTTCCAGCACTAGCAAGCCACCAATCGTTCAAATCAAAAATTGCGATTTGTCAAAAGATTTCTCTCCTGAAACTGCCAAAAACGAAAAGTTCATGTTGATGATTGTTAATTTGGACCAACCTAATTTGGATACTAACTCCTATAATATCACATTGAATTATTTGGTGAAAGACATTGAATTAAGCGCTAATAATACTGTTGTAAAGCCAACTATTTCCAACACAAACATTCTCGCTGAATATTTCCCTCCAGTTCCTGAGAAAAATACCCCAGCTAATAGATTTGTCACGCTTCTACTCAAACAACCTGAACAATTAAAAGAATTAAACATCAATAGTGAACAGAAGAGTGATTTCAAATTGGCTGAATTCATTGGTACTAATGACTTGGTTCCTGTAGGCATCAATTGTTGGAGAAGCGTTTGGGATTCTGAAGTATCCAAGGTTAGAGAAATGTATGGTTTGCAGAAAGGTAGAGTGTTCCATAGAGTTCGTCGCTAATAGAACTATTAACGTATATAATATTTCCATGTAGATATTTCAAATAAATTATATACATTCATATATATGTTGAGTAAATATTAAGTAAATATTACTGTTTTTTTTTATTTTAGTTTATTTGTCATGATACATAAACTTAATACAAATTAAAACCTACACTTAAAGTCTTTTCTGTTGATTGATAGTTTTTGGCGAATGGATAGAATTTATGATAGTTTTCAATCAGACATTGAATTTGTTTTTTTTTTAGTTCATTTTCTTATATTTAAACTTACTATCATGAAGAGAGAATATCAAATGCATTTTCATTATTTCAAGCATTCTAGTAGGTTAAATTACTTAGTTTCCTGTCGCGTTGAATATATATATATATATATATATATATCTTATGTCTTCTCCACATATTTGGCAATGAGTTAATTTTTAAAAAATTTATTGTTTATTGATCTGTAAGTAACTTTTTCATTTATTTATTCATATACATTTTTTTCCCAATAAGGAAAAACAGTATCTTTAATTGCAAGTTATGAATACTAATTATCTAAAGAATGTAAATTTCAAGCGATACAAATTTATTTCAAACCTTCGACAGCACCCAAAATAACTTTGGCAAAATCCAAATTTTTGTCATTCAAGTCAATTTCAGTAGCGGCAGCAGTTGGTTTTTCATTCTTTTTAGCGAAAGCTTCCTTAGCTTCAGCAATTAATTTTTCAGTTTTGGCAAATTTGGCAGCAGCTTCTTCTTTAGCAGCAGTAGATTGAAGGGACAATCTGTGAGTGAAACCGTAGATCACACCAGCACCAACAGCACTGTATCTCAAAACCTAAATGCGTAAAGTTAGTAAATTATTCAAAAAGTCAACAAATGATTCAAGAGTTGGTTGTGCATCGTTGTACGTGCCAAAATGAAGACGTCGGAAGCAGAATAAGTTAGCAAAGTTCGACCAATAGAGAAAAACTCTCAAATTCCAAAAATAAGAATTTTGTCAGCTTAAGTATCCAACAGAGCCCTCAACCCAAAAATATTGAATAGTTGCAGAAAATGCCGTAAATTATCAATTTCGTTATCAAACAAACCAAATATATCCACCCATTGAAATCCTATTCAGATCTTAAAAATCTTGTTTAGATTCCCACTAATACTTTTTTTGCAGATGACATTTACTTTCGCTTTTTTGTTTTAGAGTTGAAAACAAACGAGCTGCACGCAAGGGGGTGCGTGAGCCAAACCATGATATCTTTAAAGGAGAATGACATAATTCTTGCAAACAAAAGTGTTCCTCTTTAAAGACACTGCAACAATCATATTAACATACTCCTCGCAGCTACATTGTTGCTAGCAATAACAAAGTAAGGAGATGGAAAAACAAGGAATCCATCAATCACTCAGTTATTTATGTATTACTTCTGGACCAGCAATTCTTTTGAAATTTCAAGAAGCCAATTTTTATTTCAACGAGCTGCTTTGGCACACTGATTTATCAATCTTCAAAAATCTTGTGACAAATCCACTATTTCTGGATAGCCAATACTTCGACTCAACTCAACTCTCATAATTTCCAATGTGTCGTGTACTCTAAAGGCCCACACATCATACACGAATAAATTCTCAGCTTTCTCGTTTCTCTCTTCAGACAGTCCGCTACAATATCTGTCAGTCTTCAAAAACCCCAGCCATAAAAGACACCCCTTCATAACTCTCCATGTTCCGTGTGGCGGCTTCTTAAAGATTTGTCCTTTGAATTTTTCAAATAACTTCCTGCTCATCAATATTTCAACATTCCCATAATGCCCCCAAAAATTTTACAATTGTTTTACCACTCTTCACTAATACTTATTCTTGAAGCTTTTCTCCGTCTTTTCTTGTGCAAGCCTTTATCTTGGAACACTGGTCTGGGCCATCATCCAGGACAATGATCAAGATAAAAGTTGCAATAAATAGCAGAGAAAAAATAAAAACTAAAAAACACGACATACATTCAAAGTGGAACTCATTGTTTATTTATACGATATATCAATAATCTAATCTTGATTGGTAATATGTCTCGAGTATTCAATACAGCTTAAACAGTACCAACTTACAAAAGTTATTTAATGCTGAATACTTTTCTATTCATTAATTATTTATCCACTAACATAATTTTCCCGTCAAAGAAAAAATCTCCTATATAATAGTAAAGCCAATAAAAAAAATTTTAACAGTGATATAATACTGATAGAGAATTTTTTCTTGTTAACTAGGAGAAAAGAAAAAAAAAAAAATTTGAATCAAAATGCTCACTTAACCGCACAGCTACCCGACATAGAGCTAATAAATAACTTTGAAAAGTAAGAACGTAATATGATTGGTTGAAAAACCTGAGAAAAACAAAGAAAATATTGCCTTGTGATAAAAGCTTGCATATGCAGTTATATGCATATTTCTGCATTAAAATGCATATTAGGTTGTTTGGTGTTATTCTCTAGTATATCAGTCTTGCCATTTGATCTGAATACTGAACCCTAAAGCTAAAATGTTACCATATTTTCATCGAAATTTACTATTCCAGTTGCTTATAAAAGCTGAAATGAGACATTCTTTTTTTTCTCAAAATATGCTGCAGATGGTATTCTGTTGTCTCCTGAATAAACCTAGATTGTTCATTAATGACTTTTCACCTTCCAGCAGATCTGGCAATCCAAGAAATCTCTTTTTGGAGAGTGAATTTAGTTTGTAAGATTTCCTTTGAATTTATTTTTAAAAATGTAGCACATGCATACTCTAAAGAAAAAAAGTTGTCCAAATAAACAGCTGCAAAGTATTATGAGCTTTCAGTTTTAATATTCAAAGAGATAAGATCAAAAAAAAGTGCAACACAAGCGATAAAACCAAAAAAAAATATGATACAAATAAAAAGAAACAAAGTGAAGATTTTCAAATTAAAGCGATTCAAAATTTAGAATAGGTTTAACTTTTGAACCTATAAGTATTTTTATACTCTATTTCACTTATTGGTTGAAAATTTTTTTTTCTTATTCGTCCCTCTATTCCAATACTAATGATCATATTACAAATCGATGTTACTATTATTCACTTCAACGCGTTAGCCTGACATTGAATCAAAGAAACGCGTAGAATTAATAATCAAAATTATAACTAACCATTTCTAATTTCAAAGACTACAATCGTTTGAAAATAATAGTTCAAACAGAACAATATTTGTGAAAACCTTGTTTCTATAAGCTTTTTGAAGATAAATAAACTTATTCTAACAAGTTCAGACAAATTTTTTTGAATCATACCTACGAAACAATTACAAAACACGAGAAAACAGAAACCTCACTCTTTTTTTTAACAAGAGTCTACTGTAGAGACAGAGAAACATGATGACTTATCATATATTCTTGCTCGCTACGAGAGAGATATTGTTAACATTCATAGCCATTCTTTATTTGAGAGAGATAATGCATATTTTAGTAGTTCTTTATATATCTTCTATACCCATTCCCTTTTTCTTCTGTTGTTTTGTTTTGGTTCCTCTTTTTTATTCCTTATTGAGATTTTTCTCCTTTTATATTCCAAGTTCGGCGTCTTTGTGATTCGTAACATTACTTTACTCTTAATTGGTTTTCATGAATCATAGCTGTCGAGTCAAAGTACTCTCTTGATCTCTCAGAGATTCTTGCTCGATATCAGAATAACTATTTACATTAATAGTCATTCTTAATTTTAGAGAGATAATATATTGTATATTATTTTCTTGTCCATTCTATATATTCTTCCTTCTTCCTTCTAATCTTTCCACTTTCCTTGTTGGGATACTTATCCTTTTATATCCCAAATTTGATATCATCATGATCTGTAACCCTACCTTATTATTCTATTTATAGTTTATTAATAATACAAAACAACATTAATAATCAAGTCTCTTTCTACGGGCTTGATTATCTTATCTATTTGATCTTTCATGTAATACTGAGTCAGCTTTACAATGTGCTGCTGGCTCAACAATAGCTACTTATCAGTCTAGGGTTTCGTACATCAATATTACCATATTATGGGCCCACACATCCTTGCTGTCCAAATATCCTTTTTTATACACGATAAACAATTCGCGATTTGTTGCTATACTTGAATATCCATAAACTTTAAAGATTCTCCTGTAAAAAGAAACATAGAACGTCACGGGATGTACCTAAAGGGTTTTTTTTTGTATTTTCTTGCATACACATATGAAAAGATATGGTTTTTTTAACGATAATAAATATATATATATATATATATGTCATGGCAGCTGACGAAAGTTTTAGTAAGCAACGAAGTACCAAAAAGTCTTTATACCCATTGATCATTAGATAATTAAAACTTGAATCAAGAAATATATAAGCCGGAAAAAAATCAATACATAATCAGCATAGAGCAGAAACAACGATGCTATTAGCAGGAACAAAGCCTACCGACGACCAGCGTGAAAAAACCGCCATAGCAAACATTAAGTTTCTTCAATCAAGGACATCTCTGGGTGTTTCTGGCACCCCAGCAAGACTAAAACAAACAAACCAGGACACACATTATCTGATCTATAAGAAACTTACTTCCAAGGGAAATGCGATTGAAGCTGCGGATCGTTTGACCTCTAAAAGGGCCAGATCGGATGAGCATAGCATCAGAACAAGCAACGCAGCCGAAAAACCGAGAAACCTTTTAAAACTAAACACCACCAAACCAGCAAGCTTTAAGACTGTTGCAATCGTTGATTTAGAGGAGAGAAAGCCTGAGAGTAACAAGCTTGGCCTGGAATATCTGAAGAATATTGATGTTCTCAATAATACTAGCGTAACCAACAGGGTGGAAACTGGCACGCCTGAAAATTCAAATAGTCAAAATGACCAAGAATCTAACTCTTCGCCTGAGCAAAATACAACTGACGACCAAATAATAACAGCCAAACACGCTAGCACGGTAAATTCAGACGACATGGAAATTGATTATCAAACATTTAAGAAGAAAAGAAGAACTGAACAAAATAGAATTTCTCAGAGAAGATTTCGTATCAAAAACAAACTTTATATACAGGAACTAGAAGAGAAAATTAAAAATTTTGAATCGGTCAAGCTCGAGATCGATAAACTTAAGAAAGAAAACGAAACATTGAAATCCAAGTTGTTATCCGTTCTCGAGGAGTTACATGGCTTGAACGATAAGGTTAAAACATAAGAAGTTGTGATAATTCATGACAACTAAAAAAAAAAAAAAATAACTTCAATACCGGAAGCAGTATTTTCAACCTGATTTTAGTTTATTTATTTCTAATAGTTTTGTCGTATAATGTGGGTACTTCATAAATATAGTTATACTTTTTTTTGATTATTTTAATTGAACATCTTTTTTGTGGATCTTTTTGACTCTATCAGTAATATTAGCTATCAAAATTGTCAATCGTATAAATCCTTCTCATGATAAACAACAAGTAGCACTCTTTAAAGCAAGGAACATGTCAAACCCAATGCAAAATCAATTATTGCTATACCGATCCAAGATTAACTTTGACTTTTTTTAGAATTATGTGTGTTTTCTTGCATCATCTTTGACTCAAGTGTATTAAAATCGAAAATAAGACGCGTCCTGCATTTTTTTTTTAGTGCAACGCGAACTTTTTTTTTTTTTTTTGATTTATTTCTTATTTTGGATGTTTATTTCATAAATAATATACTGAAAAAATTTTTGAAAAGAAAAGTATACATTACAATAATAGAATTCTGAGTTTCTTGACTTAGCTAACTAGCGGTTTTTCGAAGTATTATCAAATTATCTTGCAAAAACCTACACAAGGCTAACAGCTTATATTCAATAATGGATCTAACAACAACAAGCAGCGAGAATTCAATTAAAGTCAAAAAACTAGGAAATGAAAAAAATGGTAAAGTTTCTGAATCAGATATGATGTTTTATTATCAGCATCTATTGCCATTCAAACATATATGTCACTGGCTTTGCCATTCAGAAACTGCAATAACTAATAGTTTTACTAATCGAGAGTTTGCATACGAGTACAGATCAGGGGCATATCAGAGATATAACTCGTTTTCTAGTTTGTCCGAATTCAAGAGCTCTGTGATTAAGGCTAATCCAACTAGATTTGAAATTGGTGCGGTTTATTCAGTTAACCCCAATAAAAGAAAAACATTACCAAAAAATGCATTAAAACCATTAGAGAAGGAATTAGTTTTTGATATTGATTTAACAGATTATGATGGAATTAGAACGTGTTGCTCAGGAACTTCAATTTGTGAAAAATGCTGGAAATTCATCACTATTGGAAGTCAAATCATTGAAAAAGCCTTGAGAGAGGATTTTGGCTTCCAAGATTTGGTATGGGTTTTCTCTGGTAGAAGAGGGTGTCACTGTTGGGTAAGTGACTCAAAAGCAAGAAATTTAAATGAACAAAAACGTAGAGCTATAATAGAATATTTGGATGTTTTGAATAACCCTAACGGAGTTGGCAATTCCAAGCTGAATAATAGTAATGGCTTGTCCATTAAACGACCATTACATCCTCATATAAGCAGATCTTTTAATATCTTGAAAAATAAATTTAAGGATATAATTTTACTAGAACAAAATCCTTGGGAAGATGATGAAGCTGCATTCAAAAAATTATTGCCAATGATATCAGATAAGAATTTTAAAGCTTATATGAAAGATTTTTGGTCAAAAAATCCTGGAAGATCTAGTATGAATAAATGGTTGGACTTGAAACATAATTACGAAACTAACCAAAATAAAATGTTTAAGAATTTTTCAGTTCCACAATTTCAGACAATGAGGGAAGATATCATAATTGAATGCTTATACCCAAGACTAGATGTGGAGGTTTCAAGACAAGTTATTCATTTATTAAAATCCCCATTTTGTATCCATCCATCGACAGGTAACGTTTGTGTTCCTTTTGATGCAAACTTAATGTATCAGGATTATGAAGATTTTTTGAAAAACTCATCTTCGTCTTCAGATTTCACTCATAATGGATTTTCTCCATTAAATGTACCTACTTTGACACAATTGCAAATGGAAATCGAGAATAATGCAAACTCCATCACATTAAATGAAGATGCTGATGTTTGGAAAGAAACAAGCTTGAAACCTTACGTGGAATATTTCGAGAAATTTGTGGATTCTTTGGTATTACATGAGCAGCAAACTGTTGAAAAATTACAAAAATTACAAAAGAAAAGAAAATTGTAAAATTATATAGTTAATACATATAATTTCTATTTTTTTTGGTACAGACTGATAGCAATTTTACTAAGAAAATGAACGATGTGTTTTATGACATAGTCCAACTAATTATTTTCCTGCCATTTTTTTAAATCTCGCCTCAGCAGCTCTCGCTCTTTGCTCTCTTTCAAATCTTTTTCTATCTTCATCACTTAAGCTTTTTATAATTTGAGAGCTTAGATTACCAGATAATGTATTATCAAGTCTTTTACCGGATGCGTTTCTTTGTTTAAGTTTCAATTCTTCATCATCCTTAATCAGCTGTAACTCCTGATTTACTATAGTTTGCAATTCTTGCTTTCTTTCTTCTTGCTCTTGATCTTCAAGGGTCTTGATCTGCAGATCTGAAAGAGGAGCTACTGTTACATGCGCATCATTTTCCCAATTACAGAATTGTTCGCCAAGGTTGAATCTCGCCTTTTGATACGATCTAATGGTACTTTTGAATACTGTATCATCATTGAATTTCTCATCAATTGCGATATTGTCATGCTTTTTAAGAAGATCAAAAGATGTTTCTCCAAATTTATTTGCCGATGTCGGATCTACTTTCAAATTATTCAAAAGTACGTAGACCATGTGCGCTAGATTATTATCTGTTGCAAAATGTAGTAAAGTTGGCAATTTTTGGTATTTTTCAGCAGGCTGTAATCTGAAATCCGAAGCAGAAAGTTTTTGCTTTCTAAGATATGACATTAATGCTGGAGCTCTTTGCTTTTTCAAAAGTTGAATTATTTCGTTAGTTTGTCGAGATTCTAAAGGTTCTTCTTTTTGAATTTTGTCCTGCTTCTTTTTATTGGATTGCTTGCTATTCGCAAGCAATTCCTGCTTCTCCTTCAAAATTTTGGCCTTATTATCTACCTTAGGCAATTTTGTGATACTTAGATAAGATAAGTCTACCCAGACATATTTCAATTCAGTGATAGTAATCTTTTTAGAGTTCACCGGTATTCTCTTAATTCTAGGATCATTTTTGTATAACATGAACTCCTTGTTACTATTTTTCTGGCGATAATCTTCACCGCAAACTATTAATTTATAGTTTGCAACAGTGTTAGCTTTGATAAATATAGATTTACACTTAGGTAAATATTCACTCCAGTTTTGGATAGTATCCTTGACATCTTTGGCCAACATTTGCTCATTGTATCTTCTTAAACTAGAACCTGCCGAATTGGCTTTCCCTTTAGCATTATCCATTGCAGATTGAGAACCACCTTGTTTTCGACGCGTGGTATATCTATGGACTGATTTTTGAGCTATTAGATCTACTGTTTGTGGAAGAATGGATTCTGATTCCTTATGGTAAATGACTTTTTTAACTAACTTTGGTGTATGTGAAATGATAGCTGCTGCAAAATGGCCACCTCCAATCATGAAAACCGCTGACATGTCATCCTCAATTTTATTGATATCAACTTGGTCATTGTTCTTATTAGCAGAACTTTCTTCTTCTTTTGTATTTTTGTTTAGTTTATCTTTAGTTTTTTTTTTTTCCTCCTCTATTTTAACAGAGTGCAGTTTCCATTTTCTGAAAGTTTCAATAGGATCATTGATTTCTCGATTTTTTGAATCAAAAACAGCTTTCAATACACCTAAACAACTTGTATTTTGTTGTTCGTTAGGATTCATTGAGTCTGGATCGATAGTAAATATTGAGGAGTTAAGGTAAATATACGCAGACCTTGTATTATTCAAAAAACTGACACGATTGTCTTCATATGAAGTAGAAATACTCGACGAATATTGCGTACTATAGGTCGCACTACGCTCATCGCGTTTGTACAAATCCAAGCCCTCATCACCTTCACTTTCGCTGTACTGTTCGTCCGACAAATTTTCGTCTTCTTGCTCCAGAGATTTATTGATTGGAGCAACGCTTGAACGCGAACTAGGATATATGATCTTTGAAGCTGGAACTGTGTCGCTGTTCGGTACTGAATCTTTCAATTCTTGTAGATCAAACGCAGACTCATCATTCTCTTCTTGTTCGCCAAACTTATAGTCTTTTGGAGCTCTGACAAGCTGTGCATTGACATCAAAGAACAAAGGTGAGAGTTTTCTTTGGTTTTCCTTTTCGCTAGTGCCCAAGATGGCATCGCCCAAGTTGTAAATGTAAAGATCTCTAAAGTTGAGCTGGTTGAGCGGAATCAGTGACATTTTTTCTTCCGATTTATCAATTTCTATCAAGTTGGTCTGTATATTCAAAATCTTATTTTCTGAAGGATCTCTCGAGATTCTAAAAGTGTAACATATATAATCAGCGAGGAAGTCTGATTTTATATATTCTCCTTTGGTTTTCTGATATTGTAAGCCATAGCTTCAAACTATAACTGATGAAAAATCAATATCAACAGCTCTGCAACTCGAATTGAACGGAAATGCACAGAAATTCACCATCAAACATAACCATATAGTTCAACGCTACATAACCCGCTCTACCAGCGCAGCGTAACCTTTTTTGATTGTCAAAATTATTCTTTCTATTCTTCTAGAATCTCTGCAAAGTGCAAAATACAAAATATGCAGTCAAAAGTTTGAATTGAATAGTTTCTTATGAGATGTTGAATAAATAAACTGGCCTGAGAATAGTTTTAATGTATCGGATTGTTGTAAATGAAGATGAATACGGGAGCAAAAAAAAAAAGGAATTTCTTTATTTGCTATCAAGAGGTCGTGTTTCACAGAGTATGAAATGCTGTCATGTCTCGAAGAGAGTAAAAATTTTGATCATCTTTTTTTCTAAAGTGTCCCAAAACAGGGCAACACATCTGAATACGTCAGAAAGGAGATGAAAAAGTGATCGGGTGTCAGTTGAAGGAGGTAAGGCAATCTGATCCGTAAAGAAAATAGCAATAAAAGTAGCAGCTATATACGAAAACAGACGAAAAGCGATGCGATGTACAACGATAATGCAATAAATAGTCGTAGTTGATATAATGCATTTGATTCAAACCATGTTTCAGAAGAATGTGGAGTGCGTAGACTATTAAGCGGGAAATTGAGCGCGAGATTATTCAATTTGGTTGTCTGCGGCTGTTCTGTATGATTGGGCTGTTTCATTACAGCTGCGATTCTACTATTAGGAATTAACAGTTTTAGCTGTTCTTTTATATTTTGTTTGAAATGTTTTTCTGAATTGTGTTTTTTTGAGCTGTGCCTTTGCTTTGTATTTTATTTGAAATGATTTATTGCTTTTCGTTTTTATTAAATTAAACAATTCTTTTCGATGCAAAATTGCTGGATTTTCATGCTGCTCAATTGCTGAATTCTCCTATTTATGCAATTGAGGGTTACCCCAAAGTGGCGTGTTGAACGTCTATTATGTTGAAATTGAGTCATCCATATAGTTTAGCAGACAATCGCGTGCGGTCCGTTTCTGCGAAGCTTTCATATTAAGTTTAGCAAAAGTTTTGTTATTCCCGCGGCCCAAGCAAATGATTTTTTCCGTTTGCTAAGAGAAAATAATTGATCTAAGAATAGAGATGCACGGGATCTTAAGCTCATATGACGCATGATTTACTGCATGATTGTTTAATAAATCGCGCCGGAACTTCAACTACGGGCAATTTGTTCTTTCAATAGACCAAATGTACACATAATTTTGATTTTTTATGATTTAGGTGAAAAATATTAAGCCCTTTTGTGCCTATTGATTTATGCTAGTTTTTGCGATAATGCAAGTAAACAGAGTGTATATTAGAAAAGCATTTACTGTATACACTGTATACAAGATATTAAACTGACACTGACCGACCACAAGGAGCAATCTTTGTTACATCATTATACTTAAAAAAAAGAATTGCCGGCGGGATTTTTTTCTTGTTCTTAGTAAATACCTTGCTAAGAAGAGATGCCTTTCTTTTTGTTTCTTCTTTCTTTCTAAATTTCTTTTTTTTTTTTTTTGCTAACTTTTGAAAACCTTCTGTTTATACTCTTTTTGTATGTTCTGCAATAATTCAAACTCAATACTGGCTCTTGTACATGGGTTTGCATTGATGCAAATTTACTTAGCTCATAGTCTCTTCCATTTGGTTTATTTTACCAAATATCACCCTAAAAGTTCATGGAATCTTTAAGGAAATATTTGCTTAACCTTGATGCAGCTGAATAAGGGAGACACAACATGTAATTGTTATTAGAGCATTTTACACGCTTTTCAGTATCAATATGTCTGATAATGTAAAACTCGGTAAATGTATATTATATAATTAGCAGCATTAGTTACTTATACAACTAGCTGTTAGACAAAGATGTAATATCTAAAAATGGGCACCAACATGAATTTATGTTGTTTCTTCACCAAACCTAACATGAAGTTTTCAAATCAATTTTCCAAAGGTTAAAGATAAAAAATAAAGTAAGACAGTCTCAGAAAAGATATTATCAACTATAGGATTTTGAAATATGTGGGGTTGAAAAAAAAACCTGAGCTTGTAGCTTTTGATAAAATTTAGATGAGATATAATTTATTTTAGCTGATCAACAAAGATTATCAAAAAAATTATTTTGGCTTCAAAATACATTTTCTCATCAAGATAACGATGTTTTTGATGATAATATTTTGTTCTTTTGTACATTTTCTAATAGCGCTTAATTTACAGTTTGTTTTACTTTCTAAATAGCCACTCCTTCTATCTATACTTTTTTGTGACTATCTTTTTTTTATTTTGGCAGCCTCTCATTTGAAGTTCTATTTATGTAAAGCAAAATAAGTCGAAATAAAATGCCATTTAGCATTACTCTAACTTTATGTAGACTTAACGCTCGAACTGCAAAGATAATTGGTGTTGACTGAAACAATCAAAACATGTATTCAACTAATTCGCAAAAACCAGTAACTTCAGGAGATGATTCAGCAGGTCTAGATGGCTCGATTGATTCTGCAAATGAATCTTTTTCTAATAAACTTGATGACTCCCTTTTTAAGAAAAGGCATACTTACATGATCGCGCTCACCGCTGGAATAGGCACAGGCCTTTGGATTGGCACAGGAAAATCTTTGGTTGTTGCAGGACCTATGGGTCTTTTATTAGCATTTGCAACTATATCAATATTAGTTTATTTTGTTATTGATTCTACTTGTGAACTTTCTGTAATATATGGATCCACAAATTTGGTGGGTCCTTCTATTCAACCCTTACAAAAACAAAATTTAGCAAGCGAAAATGAAATCTCGGTAACAAATCCTATTATTGCGGAAAAAAAATCAATAAAAAGTATGGGTTTTGATAATGACAATAGTAAAAATAATATCTCAAGTGACTTTGGATATGGCGTTGGTTTTCATGACTTTCCAGTTAGATTTGTGGACTCGTCATTAGGATTTGCAGTCAGCTGGAATTATGCAATCCAATGGTTAACTGTTCTTTCTCTTGAGCTAGTTACAGCTACAATGGTTGCAAAATATTGGATGCCTAATCATACTCAATTTATGGTGATCCCATTTTATTTTCTTATAGTCTTTTTGAACAATATTAAAATCATTAATTTTGGTGAAGTAGAATTCGCTTGCAGTTTAGTCAAGGTAAGCGCTGTCTTATGTTTTGTGTTATTAGGTGTGGCTATGTGCCTTGGGTGCATTCCGTCAAGGGCCAGTACTCCCTCACAAAATTGGAACACTTCTGAACTATTCATTAATGGATTCAAAGGATATTGTAATGTCTTGCTCATTGCAACTTTTGCATTTGGTGGTACCGAGTTTGTTGGATTAACTGCAGCAAATACAGGTAATTCAGAGGATAGACCGGAAGTAATAATTTCAAAATGTATCAAATTTGTAGTCTTGAGGATATTTCTGATATTTCTATCGTCAATCATTATTATAGGATTGCTTATAAACCCCGCTTCTCCAGAGTTAGTTAATACAGGAGGGGGATCCGTATCCGCCAGCTCTCCATTTGTTATAGCATTATCTCATCTTCCAGTTTTGCCTGATATAATGAACACTGTTATACTAATATCCGTTTTATCTGTGGCTAATTCAGCAGTTTTTTCAAGTAGTCAGACTTTGCAATCTTTAGCTTCTCAAGGATTTGCTCCCAAAATTTTTGAGAAGACTAGTGGTAATACAAAAAGACCAAAATATGGAATAATCTTTGCACTAATATGTGGTCTCTTTAGTATGATTGCTTTCTATCCTAGACAAGATGTTGTATTCAACTGGTTACTCTCTATTTCAGGTTTATCAACTGTTTTTACTTGGATGAGTATTTGTTTGTCACAGATTCGGTTTAGACAAGCTATGAAATTTCATGGGATTTCAACCACACAACTAAAATACAAAACAACTACCGGAATATTTGGGTCATATATTGCTTTGATTGCATTTAGTGGACTTCTTATATTACAATTTTGGATAGCGTTGTGGCCTATTGAAAAAGAAGGAAAAATAGATATACTACATTTCTTACAAAATTATTTAGGGGTACTCGTGATGTTATTATTTTACTTAGGGCATAAGATATATACAAAAAACTGGATATTAATGATTAAAGTCAAAGACATTAATTTATGGAGAAACAGCCACGAATACAGATGCAGTGAAGATGAAAAAGAAATTGATCCATTTAGAATAAAAGACAACATTCATTCCGACCTAAGTAATGACTATAACGCCGAAGAAACAAGACAAGAAGAGGTAGTTGATTCTAGTGAGTAAAAAATCTGTTTAAACTGATAAATAGCTTATCTAGTTTGTGCTTTCATATTCTATATAAAATCAAATGTATGAAGATTCACTGAACTTATGTGCTATCTTCATGTTAATATGTACTTTCATGAGCTTGGCGTTATATCCTTGTAGTTGATTCAGTCATTGATAAAGAAAAAAAAAGTCCAAGAACAAAAAATCATGATGATTGATCCGAACAGAAGACTGGTAATTTTTTTAGTGATACAAGACATCGATAAAGGAAAGCCACAAAATAATACATAGCCAAGAAATGAAATAATTTTTTTTTTTCAAGAGCTTTGAAAAATGAAATTATATGTCAAATAAGACTCATAAAATGCTGAGAGATTATATTGTTTTAGGAAAGTGAATGAAAACTAGCCTTACGGTGACCTAAATCTTAGGTTGATATGTAAACTTTTTTTTGTAAATATAAGCTGTAGATGCGAGCTTGGATCAAGGAAAGCTTTTTTTGTTGTAAAATTCTCAAGAAGAAGTTAATACAAAGAAAAGGCAAGATTTAAGATATTTGGCCTTCAAGGGTTTACTTGCCTCTCGAGATCCAGCAGTACACAATCGTAAGGCTGTTGAAGAGTAGTTTCAAGGTCTTTTCTTTTTTCAAAAAAACGCGAACAGACGCTAAAAATAGATGAAAACAGAAATACAAGTTGAAATGTTGACAAGGCTGAATGAAAAAATAGCATAATTTATGATAAGATAAGATACGCTAAATCAAACGGTATACTATTCTTATCTGGCTCCAATTAGTAGGATTATTGTGAACCAACTTGCTAGTTAAAGCCAGCTGATGAGACCCTAGCTGAGGCTAGCCGTTTGAAAAATCCTAAACTACATAGCGCAGCCGTTGCATTGGGATGCTCAGTTTTCTTCGAGCCTCCCCGGATTAATTTTTTTTTTTGGTGCGCAAGTGAAGGAAAAACTTGAAAAAAAAGAAACAACATACAACTTAAGTTTAGTTGACCAAGACCCAAGGATTAGTAGTAAAAATTCAAAAAAACTATTTCAAACAACAGCTTAAGTAAAAGCAAGATAAACATAGAAAGAGCTTAAAAGAGGAAATGTCGAATTTTTTCGAAGGTTGATTCCTGTTGTATTTTGGAAGCTTTTGCAATAATCGTAGCATTTGACTTGTAATTGTTATAGTGAAGTTAACTCTTTTCTTTTTGAACAAAACACTCCACTCATGCCTCCGTACCGCAGTGTATTTTCAATGTATTGCTTTTGATTTGAATTTCGAAGATTCAGAAATGCGCTGTTGCTCTTTTGAATGAAGGCTATTGTCCATAATTCAAAGCAACAACTATGATCATATGTAGTGGAACAATGCTGTTGTTTCTGGGCTAAAATACTGACATTTCTTCGACTTTTTTCGAAGGTGTAAAAGCCAAAATGCTTTGCGTAGCAAGATGCTAGTCTTGGTAGTTGTAAACAAAGAAACAGTTGCGGAACCGCGCCATTTCTTGTATAATAACAGTATACCCCACTTTCACTATAGAACCAGTCACTATACGATCCTCAATTTGATTTCCCATCAAATCATCTTTCATTCTAGCAATTAGTATTTCTCTTGCTTCCTATTAATTCCTATGCTCTTCAATGGCTCTTGCCTAGTAAACTATTTGCAACTTACCAAAACTCCTTGGACCCTGTAGTATGCTAGTCTCCGCTCAAGTAACCCACAATATCTATTATTAAATTCTGTTAGAACCGTATATTCTTATCAGTAGTTTATCTTAGCAGAATATCTTATGTTTCTCACGGTCAGAACTCCTCTCCAAGCATTTCTCTCTTCGGTTTCAGGGCTAGCGCCAGTGAGGCACCCTCTCTTCCTTCAACTGTTTTTCCATTTTAATGTTATAATGCTTGGAGTTTCTTTTAGCTTTTGCATCGCTACTTGCAGCAATAGGGCCGTTTCTTTGATGCACTTACGGACACAAATTCATTTTTAAAGTTTTTTTTGGCAAGGCACCTGATGTGAGTCTGCATATGCATGTCGCTGAAAGAAAGGAAAATTTCATCATGACAAAAAGAAATAATCATAGCAAAATAATAGAGGAGTTTAGCAGAAAAGTAGTGACAAATGAGTGTGAAAATCACTTTACGGATGCTAATGCTGGTTATCTTTAGTGAAAAAGTCTGTTTTCAGCCAACAAAACCTTGAACTAAATGGAAAATGTATTGCCGAGTTATCTTATGTATGTCGAGTATCCAATTCGTTATCTATTATACATATTGAATCTAAACTTTCTCATATTGCCGGTTCGCTGATATATTAGTGACTTGCCCCATTTTTCCCTATATTCTCAAATGCAGTCATCTGCTTGTCGTTTTTGTAGTGATTTCCTTGTGTAGCATATTTATACCACTTCATTTCCACTTTCATTTAATTCAAAATTTTTGTCGCTTGACTCAAGTTTTTTAAACTCTCACAATTCTAACAGTAACAACAAATAACTCTTTTGTTTAGTTTCATATTTATTTCAATCTTTTTAACAAAACCTTTCTTCTATTATAGCATACTCCTTTTTAGTCATTCTTTTTCTCAATATCCAAAGAATATAACATGTCAATTAAGGAGGAGACAAAAAAGGATCTTTCCTACTCACCAGAGCAAACTGATGTTCAACCACAATTCTCTGATCCATATGTCGAACAAAAACAATTGTCAGCATGGGGAAAATTCTTAGATGGTTTTAAGAGACAAGATGCCAACTCTATGAAGCATGCCGAGCCAGCTAAAAAAATTTCTGCGAGACACGTCTTTATGATTGCCATGTCTACTGGTGTAGGTACTGGTTTATGGGTAGGTTCTGGTAAATCTTTGCACACCGCTGGTCCGGCAGGTTTATTATTGGGTTACGCAGTAATTTCTTTTATGGTTTTCTTCGTCATCGATTGTGCTGGTGAATTAGCAGTCGCATTCCAAGGTTTAGCTGGTGGTTTTAACACATATCCAAGAAAGTTTATTGACGAATCTTTAGGTTTTGCCATTAGTTGGAATTATTGCTTTCAATGGTTGACCGTTTTTTCTTTAGAATTAGTCACTGCCTCAATGACTATTAAATATTGGACAAATGTCAATTCTGATATCTTCGTTGGCCCATTTTATTTGTTGGTCTTGATCATTAACTTCTTTGGAGCTAAGGGTTATGGTGAAGCAGAATTCTGGTTCAACTTGACTAAATTAATTACAATCACAGGCTTTATTCTTTTGGCTATCATAATTGACTGTGGTGGTGCTGGTAACAAGGTCTACATAGGTAACACTTATTGGGAAAACCCAGGTGCTTTCAATAACGGTTTTAAGGGCTTTTGTTGTGTTCTTGTTACTGCTGCCTTTGCTTTTGGTGGTACTGAATTCGTTGCTCTTACTGCTGCAGAACAAGATGACCCAAGATCAGCTATCCCAAGAGCCATCAAAATTGTTGGATACAGAATCATTTTTATCTTCATTTTATCCTTGTTAATGATTGGATTTTTAGTTCCATATAACTCTGATAGATTGATGGGTGCTGGGGGTTCTCATTCTGCTGCCTCTCCTTTCGTGATTGCTGTCTCTTCTCATGGTGTCAAAGTTGTGCCACACATTATCAATGCCGTTATTTTGGTCTCCGTTATTTCCGTGGCAAACTCTGCTGTTTACTCTAGTTCCAGAACATTATTGTCTCTTGCTGATCAAGGTTTTGCTCCAAAAATTTGTGGTTACGTTGACAAAAAGGGAAGACCATTAGTTGGCTTAGCTGTTGCATCTATTGCAGGGTTGTTCAGTTTTATTGCTGCCTACGACAAGGAAGAATCTGTGTTTAATTGGTTATTAGCTATCTCTGGTTTATCTACCATTTTCACATGGACATCGATCTGTATTTGTCATATCAGATTCAGAGCTGCTATGAAAACCCAAGGAAAATCATTAGATGAATTAGTTTACAAATCCAAGACTGGTGTCATTGGTTCTTACATAGCTATTGTTATTAATATCCTTGTTTTGGTTTTCCAATTCTGGATTGCTTTATGGCCTATTGCTGCTGAGGGTGAACACACACAAGCTAATGTTGTCAATTTTTTTCAAAACTACTTGGGTTTCTTTGTTTTGATTGTATTCTACTTTGGACACAAAATTTACAAAAGAAACTGGAACATCTTTTATCGCTCATCTGATATTGATATTGATACTGACAGAAAAGTCTTTGACATTGAATTGTTGGAACAAGAAAAAATTGAAATTAGCAATGCCCATAAATCTGCCTCAATTCCAATAAAGATGTTGAACATTTTCTGTTAGTATTACCACCAACCGATAGTGACCCATAAACTACCCATTTATTACTTTGTATTATTAATTGTGATTATTTATATTGCATCATTTTTTTATATTTGCTCATATCACCTTTTGGTTTCTTTTCCTTTTCGCTTGCATATTAACGTTACTAATATAACTCAATAAACTACTAAATTGACTTTATTAATAATTCGCGTAAAATTGTATAGAATGATGTTACAGGAAAACATTGAAATAACTGAGTGTTTGACTGGCTGCTTCATAGTTTTTAGAGAGAAATTGAAACCCAATATCAAATTATCTATATGATTTTTGTAATAAAATAAAAATGTATACAACCAGAATCTTGAAAAGAGATGAGAGCTTATTACATTTTATGTTCCTTGATGACATATAAACTTTTAAGTATATAATACATGCTTGTCTCACGGCAACATCAGTATAAATTCAAGAATCAATTATTTTATTTTAAGTACCAAGAAAAACAAATAAACTTATTTTTTTATAAATTCAGTAAGCAAATCTTCAATTAAGAGAAATAATATTGATTAATACTGAAAATCCCAAAATTTGATACTCAAAGGAACTTACTTTTTAGGTAATATACTACTACGCTTCTTCAAGGTAGGTATTTTGCTTTGTCGCCTGATTGCTGCTGGTAAAGAAGCAGCCGCACTATTCTGCTTTCCTTTTCTGTTTCTTATTTTGCTGCTTCCTAAAACAGGCATTGGCTTTTTGAATATATTGCTATTTTTAACAATAGCGTTGCTGTTGCTGTGCTCCTCCGCCAGACCTGAAGAGACTGCTATCTTGTTACCGACTGCATATGAGGTTACAGCGGCACTAGGTTTCTTTGGATCCACTATGAATGATTCATCCGTAAGAAGGCTCATATCAGACACTTCGGATACAGATGACATATGCGAAACAGAACGAACAGGAATCTTACTTTCGTTGTTCTCTAGCACTCCGATCTTGTAGCTGAGTTGGGCTATTTTCATATCAATTTGGTCCTCCTTCATCTTCTGAGAAAAACTCTCAATCGTAGGCGCCTCTTGAAACTCAGTGCACCAGGCATTAATATTCAATCCATAGATTAACGAGCTGACACTTTCATTGAATTGAATAAAATTGGTATGAAGTTTTTCTAAGTTTTCTAAGTTAGATCGTAGGTCATCTAAGTTTTTATTTAATTTTTCAAAAGGGGGTACCTTGTTGAATATCAGCAAATTCATATCAATATCCAATATTATATTATGTTCTATTTTGTAGATCCATATATATTTTCTATAATTTCTACGAATGTTTGGTTTAGTGTATTGATGGATATTGTTTTGATGTTTTTATTTTTGACCCTGTGATTTATAATACATGTGTGGTTTAAAAAAAAAAAAAAAAAATCGGACAAAATAAAGGCTAGGAAATCCACATTAAAAAGTCAGCATAAGAAGAAACTTTTTTTTGAACCAAAAATCAAATTGAAGAGAGATTTGCCATCAATAAGAGGAAATTCATTGAGCAAAAGACAATATAGGAAAGAGCTGATAGTGAACAGATTAGAGGTTGCTAGCAATCTTGCGTTAAAACTTTATAACGGGAGAAAGTACATATTTATTCGTTAGCGTGAACAGTATTATGAAACTCACTAGCCCAACTGGATCATCAGACCCGATATCTAGGAAAACATCGCTTAGACTTCAAAAGAAGCCTAGCAATGTTTCAACCAATGACCATGGTGTATCCCTGCTAAGCAATAAGTTCAAAACATTGTTTGGAAAATCATCCCACGAAAATAACGACAATGGCGTCCCAGTCAATGAGGAGAACATCAACGGTGATTCTATTAGTAAGATAATAACGCCCATCAATAGCAGTTGCAGCACAACCAATGCAGATAGCAAAGCTGCAACCAACGTGGGAAGTCCGATAGAATCTTTTGAGAATCTTGTGCACAAGAACCAGTCAGGAAGTCCAGGAAGCACCAGCCAAGTGGTAAGGAAGCCACTGAAGAAAACTAAAATACCACCTGAAGAAAAACCTGTTAAGCAGATTGGCCATTTATATTTCTATTTAAATAATGAACATGAGCATAGACTTCGAAAAGCAAAATTGCTGTCTAAATCTTTAGGATCCGTACCTGGCGTCACGTTGTTTTCGGGATTACTCAGATATGGCTCATCGGATCAGAATAATGAATCTTCAACAAATTGCGATAGTAATGCTGCGGTAAGCATTTTTTCAAGCAATAAAGATTTGCAATTATTGAAAGAACTTAAATTGAAAAAGTTGCAAGACGATCAGCAAGCCCCCGAAGAGTTTTCACAGACAAAAGTAGAAGCTTCCAAAAAATTAAAACAGGCTAGAACTGATTTCGATGATGATGATGATGATGATTCAGAACCAGAAGTTGTGAATGCTGCGATCGGAAAACCACAACTTGAATTGATTAATAAGTTAGTAGATATTATTGAAAAAGACAAACTGAATAAGACTGCAGCCTCAGTTAAGGATGTCAAACTCAGTTCAGAGTATGGTGTACAACAAGGTATTTGTGGGAAAGGATCTTATGGTGTTGTTAAGAATTTGACTAAAATAGATCCAAAAACAAAAAAAGAAGTTCATTTTGCTGTAAAAGAGTTAAGAAGAAAGGATAATGAAGATAATTCACATTTTTCTAAAAGATTAATCTCAGAATTTGTGATTGCATTATCACTTAATCATACAAATATTGTGAAAACTTACGATTTCATGAAAAATGGTATCGGAATATATTTTGAAGTACTTGAATACTGTGATGCTGGTGATTTATTTACTACCATTTTCGATTCCAATGGAAATGGTTTACACTTCATAGAGGCAGATTGTTTTTTAAAGCAGATTTTGAATGGTATGATTTATATGCATTCCAAAGGAATAGCCCATTGCGATCTCAAGCCCGAGAATATTCTTTTAACCAGAAATGGAATATGTAAAATTACAGACTTTGGGTCTGCAGCTGTTTTCAAAACTGAGTGGGAGCATGATATTCATTTGTCTAAAGGAGTCTGTGGGTCTCTGCCATATATTGCACCGGAAGAATTTGTGGCCAAATATTACGATCCTAGATTATCAGATGTTTGGGCACTAGGTGTTGTTTACATGGTAATGAGAACGGGAACATATCTTTGGCTGATTGCAAAGGTGGAAGAAGACGAGTTATATAAAAGATATATTGAACAAAGACCGGTTGAAGACGATGAAGGGGAGATTGTTAAAGAAGGAGAATTTGAGCCTATTGAAAAATTGTTAACTAAGGACTTGCAATTGAATTCCGTTCTTGATTCTAAAATTGAAGTGATTTATGGTATGTTGGACCCTGACCCAGATTATAGAATCACAAGTTTAGACATTTATAATTCCACTTGGATAAAATCAACTATTGGTTGTAGAAGAAATAAATTACTGACACTGTAGGTTTTGTGTTGAGTATATAAATATTTAGATGACGAAATTGTATTTTTAAATTGTATTATTAATTACGGTGTAAGATTTGTGTGGCTATAACCGAAGTATTTTTTCTTTGTTTTTTGTATCAATTTTACTTTGAGTAATATAAGATATACTTAAAGAGTATTCCAAGATTACTTTTGCAATACTTCAGAAAAAAATAAAATTACATGAGTGATCTCGGATTTTGCAGACCAATTATTTTGGTGAAAAAACTCTATTGGTACAGATATTAATTAGAAGTACCTTCTGAAAGAGGAGGGATACTGGAATTTCTATAGTTGTCTAAATCTGCATCCAAATCGGCGGCACTGGAGGAACCAATTTCATTGGCGGACTGAGCATTGGCTCCGCTTTTGTAGTTTTCCAACTCAGCATCCAAGTCTGCAAGTGCTTTTTGCTGTCTTGCTTTGGCTGCTTCAGGATCATGTTGTCTTTTCTCTCTCTCTGATCCATCGTTTCTTTCACGATAGTTCCCACCTCTACGGTACTTGTTGTCTCTTGCCAATGTGTTATCACGGCTAGTTCCCTTGGATGTACGTGTATTGATTCCAATTCTAGACTCCAATGGCATACCATAGCTGACGGACAAAGGTAAGTCCATCGCTGGCGCACCGTCAAATTTTTCAATGGCTATTTCGTTGTTGGAAGGGTCTACGAAACATACAAACCCGTAGCCTTTTGATTCACCATTAGTGAATACTGGGATTCTGACAAAGTCTATGTCACCGATATTACTTGAAAAAAGATCAGCAATATCCGATTCTGTAAGCTCCTTATGCAAGTTATTTAGCTTCAAGTATGGCTTTCCGTTGCTTAACTGCATGATTTCCCTGTCTTCTGCAGACACATGCTGTCTTCTGTTCCCACTATTTCTGCTTCTGTTTCCGCCTCTGCTCAGCGACCCACGGCTGGATCCACGTCTTGGACGGCTGCTTTTGCTGTTTCTAACTCTTTCAGCTTTCTATAATGAAAAAAATTTTGCCAAAAAGCATCTAGCTGTTAGTTTCGGTCTTTACGGTTCATCAAAGAGTACTGTTTTTCCAGCAATGATAATTCCAATCATTGCTGCTGCTAATCCAAACAGTAATCACTCCACACTCAGGAAAAGTTGTCACATACATTAGAATTTATAATATCGTCTAAGGACTGTTCAAGCAAGTTAGACATATCTGTTCTGGTATTTACGGGGTAAAAAATTAGGAAAAAAGAATAATTTAGGATTTCAAAATGAGTCCGAAGCCACGTAATCTATTTTTTTTTAATTTAGATATTGTTTCTGATTGATCTCTTCCACTCTGCTGTTCAATCTAGAGAGCTTCACCAATAATGCATAGTATAGGGTTTTGAAATTTTCAGCTTTATTAAATAGAACAACAAAGAGAGAAAAAAATTCAAAGAATAAATACAAAAAAAAACAAAACAAAAAGGAGTTTAGAAAATCCGTCAAGAAAGCCTTTAGCCGCCACGGAAAACAGTATCACGTGAAAAGCACGTGAAATAATATAGTTATGAGCCTTGATATTATTTATATTATGAGCCCTCGATGTTTCACGTGACATACGTTTTTTTTCGTACCAATGATATGCAAAAATATGCAATATCTATGATCGAAATTGGTCTCCGATTCCTTTTTTTTATTTTTTTTTTTTTCTGATAGTTTTTATTCACAGACAGAGTAATTATGGCTGGATAAAAGAGCAATCACCAGATGACACCTTTTTTCTATTGACAAGATAGTGATCTACGAGGAGGTATATAAACGTAATCGATAGGTTCTTAATTCCTTTTTCTTCTTTTTTTAGCTTTTGGTTCTGTTTTTGGTCTGAGGCTGTTAGAACTTACGATTTTTTTTTTTTTTTTTTTCACTTTTATCTCTCAGATAGACTATTTTTCCGAGCAGATAGATAGCCTTGCAAACGTACAGACTGGCCATATTACATAAAAATAAGGAGACAGAGCTGGACAGAAGACTGGAAATAGCAGTGTAAAGACGTCAGGAAACAGTTAAATGCAATAGCCCACAGGATATAATAATCAGATTTGCCATTGAGTTGGAACAATTGCAAGCAAACACAAATGGCAACACAAGAGGTCTAATAGGTGAAACTGAAAAATTGGATGAAGAAAGAGTTAGAAATACTTCAAAGACCATAGCAGAAAAATTTATAGTAACATGATTAACGGTCAACACCCCATACCATCAATGCATGCTGCTCTTGAGAGTGGAGATCTGGGCGCTAGTGTTGCTAGTAACGGCCACAGCACCACCAGCAACGCACAGGATTATATGGGCAACGTACAAGAACAGATAGGAAATTCACATGAAAATATTGACAAAAGTAATACGCAAAAATATGTCGAGCAAAACACTCAAGACAGCTATGGACAACCACAGGCCAATTGTAACGACAATGTGCAGAATATTGTTCTCGGCACTAACACGCAGGACACCTCTATGACCCAACACTCCAGCGTCTATATGTACAGTAAGCTACCGCAAGTTTCAGCTAAGACAAGCGGTAAATACTCGCTTAAGGATTTTCAAATAGTGAGAACTTTAGGCACAGGCTCTTTTGGAAGAGTACATCTAATACGATCATATCACAATGGACGATTCTACGCAATGAAAACGTTGCGAAAGTCTCAAGTTTACAAGATGAAGCAAGTGGAGCATACTAATGATGAAAGACGTATGTTGAAAATAGTCGACAATCCTTTCATTACTAGAATGTGGGGCACTTTTCAAGATGTAAAATATCTTTATATGATTATGGATTTTATTGAGGGAGGTGAATTGTTTTCCTTGTTACGAAAATCAACAAAGTTTCCCAACCCTGTAGCAAAATTTTACGCGGCTGAAGTTTGCCTAGCTTTGGAATATTTGCACTCACATAATATTATTTATAGAGATCTAAAACCTGAAAACATTCTCCTAGATAAAAATGGCCACATCAAGCTTACAGATTTTGGGTTTGCCAAAGAGGTCCCCGATGTCACATTTACACTTTGTGGTACTCCTGATTATATAGCTCCAGAAGTAGTGGCTACAAAACCTTACAATAAAAGTGTGGATTGGTGGTCATTTGGAATCCTTATTTTCGAAATGTTGGCCGGTTATACACCGTTCTGTGATCCATCGCCAATTAAGATTTACGAGAATATATTAGCAAGCCAAGTAATCTATCCCAGCTTTTTTCACAGCGATGTTTTGAATTTGCTTGAATCATTGATCACTGCTGACTTGTCGAAAAGATTAGGCAATTTACAAGGGGGCGCGCAAGATGTTAAGAATCATCCTTGGTTTAGCGAGGTTGTTTGGGAAAGATTGTACAATAGAAATATTGAAACTCCTTACGAGCCACCAATTGTCAGTGGATATGGAGATACTTCTCAGTTTGATAGATATCCTGAGAAGGAAATGGACTACGGAACAATGGTGGGTGAAGATCCATACAAGGATCTATTTAGAGATTTTTAAAAAAAAAAAAAAAGTTTAACCGTGATATTTTCTCTTTATAATTTGAAGAAAACAAATACTGAAGTATCATTGATCTTGAATACTTTCATTTTTATTATTTTCTTCAATTATGACGTTTATGATAGATAATATTTTTGTTTCTAACTACTGCTCTTAGTTCGCATAATGATCTTCAAAATTCCAAATGTGAAATCGAATATTTTCATATGAGCTTTTAGTTTAATTTTTTCTTTTCCTTTTTTTGTTTTTAAAGTTATTGATAGTTCTATAAATTTGATTTACATTTTAGTTTTTGGTGCAACAAAAGGGATAATTTTAAAGCTAGTTTTTTCCTTTGTAAGTATATTTTTGACAATTAAAGGCAAATACTGGAACAAGAAGCTTAGAGTCAGTGCCAACAAAAACAAGGTCATTTAAAATGAAAAAAACACTACATTCAAGGTTTAAAATAAAGCAATAAAAATAGGGTATTCCCGAAGTATAAAGACAGCAAGTGAGAATTACAGAAACATCTTTTTCTAGTCATCCGGTATCATCTGCTTAAGAAGTATTACCAACACTGCTACTCGCCTGCCTGAAACTGTAAAAAATATAGTTGTTCAAAAAAATACAGCCGAAAACGCTAACAAAGATAAATAACACAGTCTTCCAGCTTATCGGCTGAATGAAGCTATCTAATATCTCTGCAAGCAATTCTGCACTTAATTTCAATTTGCCTACTCTGGCTGGGTTTTTCAGCATGCAACTGGCCCATTCACTGCATTTCTGTTGCAAAGCAGGCACGGAGTCATCGCAAAAGTTACTTATGTATTGTGACTGGCAGTTTTTGATTTTCTGCTGGAGTTCTAAAAGTTGGTAAGAGGTCTTCTCGTAGATATCGTGCTGTATAGCTTGGAAAAAGGACCAAAGCATGTAGAGACAGGCGAGAACCAATGCACAATTGAAAAAAAGCTGTAGATACAAAGAAAGAGCCACTGGTGTCAGGGGATCAAAAATGAAAGACGCCCAAGGGCGGCTTGTAGTCCCAGATTCTACAATTCCCTGTCGCTGCGCCAATTTATTGTTCTCATGGCTTCTTATATTTTTTGATCTCGCCTGGTTTGTCTTAATTTTATCGTATATTTCAGCAGCTGGCTCAACCTTTTCAGTATTTAGCAGACTAATAATATAATCTTCGCTATCTGTTTCCTTTCCAAATCTTAGCAGCATTTCAAGTGTATGTGTTTGCTTTATTCTGTACAAAACAGTATAAAGAATTCACATCCTGAATAACTCCTCTGTCTGTCGACTTGCAGTGATTTTGAATATTCAGCACATGTGCCCCGAGACTCTTTTTTTTTTTCAAATAAGTACCAGAAAGGTTACGCAACATAGTAGAAAAAAAAAATTAAACTGAGCAATTTAAATGACCAAGAAAATCTGATAAAGAACTTTATTTTTCAAAAACATCAAAAGGCCAATATATATATATAAATATACATATGGTTGATATTGATAGCTAAGGTGTTCGTTATTGTACATTATACCTTTTCTTAATAAGCTAGCAGATTGTTTTGTTGATCAAAGGAATAAGAATCCAGTATATATAAGAGTAACATCTCGCTGGTCGGCTTTTTAACTAAATCATTTCAAATTTCCTTATTGTTGGTCGTTTGATTTTTTTTTCTTTTTTTTTTTGAATTTTAATTCTGCTGGCTTCAGAGACCAATTTTAAACTATAGAAGACATTCAATTGTCTGTTGATTAAAAAGTTTATTTTCATTTTTGGTTTTGTTAGTAGCTTTGAACCGAGACGTTTTTTTTGTTTGTTTTTGCTTTTGACTTCAAAGGATCCATTAGCTTGTTTCTATCTCTCGGAAATTTGCCTTTTCCTTTAATTTTAGTGATTAATTTATCGTTCATTATTTCAAGCTTGAGATCCTATTTCCTTCTTTTAACAATTTTTTGTCTTAAATAGTCAAATCAAGAGCAAAATTATGAGTCCAATATACGACAACTTCCAAAAATGGTTCGAAAGCCAGGAGGGTGCAATTTTAACCGGACTATCTTCCTTAATGTGTCTATTAGGCTGTTGTATAGTTTATGTCGATGTGATTTACAAGAAACTTTTTCCAAGCTTATCAAAAAAACACAAATTCGAGATTAACAGTAATGGAAAATTCATGATTTCTTGTTTGAGTATCTCCTCTGGTTCCTTACTTTTCACAGCGTTGACCAAAATGTTTCCAAAAGCATCAATTTATTTTTCTCAGCATCACAAATTGAAACAAATGCCAAAAACTTCAAATTTCATATTGTTAGCTTCCTTTTTGTTGGGCATTTCTATTTATACAGTTTTAAATATCATCATCCATAGATTCACTAGTGAGAGTATTATTCACTGTGCTCACGGTGATACAAACCATCATTCACATCATTCGCATAATGAAGAGCAATATAATAACCAAGAACACAGCCATTCACATCTTCATGAAATATCAGAAGGAAATGAAGATAACCATGAACAAGAGCCATTATTAGTTGCTGGTTCTCAAAATGATTACAGCAGCACAATTTCAAATGGTAATGACACTAACAATGATACCGCTTTGAACTGTTCCAATGTGCATATTAAATATAGCCAGTTAAAATCCCTCGAGGCTTTAAAAGTGTTGAAGCTTCCTTGGTCTAAAGAATCCAGCGCCAAGCTTGTTGCCTTTTCCGATCTTGAGGCGGGCCATAATAATTCAAAATCTCGTCAAAAATCCAAACGTTTGAATACTCATAATCATCACCATCATAGAACAAATAGTAACAGCACTTCTAACTCTATAATTGGCGTTGGTTTGAGTAAGCTGAATTCTATAGATGATATTATGTTAGTTAGTGAATCTTCTGTAAACGAACACACAAATCATTCAGACGATCATACACATAAGAATGTTGAAACATCTGTATCAGAGTTGTTCTCAATTGGTATTCAAACAACTTTGGGTATTTGCCTACATAAGCTTCCGGAGGGTTTTATATATTACTTAACTTCAAAGATTGATCAACAATTATCTTTGAATATTTTCCTTTCTTTAGCAATCCATAACATTGCAGAGGGTTTTAGTATGACTCTTCCACTTTATTTGTCATTGAATTCACGTACTCAAGCTGTGTTAATTTGTGGAGTGTTGGGTGGGTTTTCTCAACCTTTTGGTGCTTTACTTGCGGCGTTGATTTTTGGCGAATCATCATCTTTTTTACAACTGGATAATATTAACTTAATTTTTGGGGTTTTAATGAGTGTAACTAGTGGGTTTTTGACTATCATAGCATTGCAAATGTTGTTGAATTGCTCTAGTTTTGGAGGTTCTCATAACTTAATCACGTTCTGGTTTTTAGTAGGTTTACTGATTATTTGTTTCACAAATATTTTAACAGGCAATCCGCTATTGTGATCATTTGATGCAATTTATTTGATCTTCACCTTCATTTTTTATTTCTATTTTGCAAATAATCAGTAATACATATATGTCTTCACGAATTTCAAGTTCAAAGTATTTCACAAAAATGCTTACTATCTGATTTGCTAATTAATTTGAATAGTGAAACTTCATTCTATATGCTTTTCCTCGTAAGAATTGATTTATGTTTTTAATAATTTACTTACAAATATATATTAATTGAATACATATAGTGTTGAATCAAGTTCGCGTACATAGAGGTTTCCATCAATGAAAAAAGATTTGGTTATCTCAGTGTAATATATAGTACATGGCGATTATAACTTTGAAAGAAAAGAAAATCAACACTCAATACTTCGATAATATACATCAATCAGCTTTTCTATGTAAAAGCTTAGCGTTTGCATTTACATATTCTTCTGAAAGTTTTCGATATTTAGAAATGGGAAGAGGTTTGACAGCTTCACAGTTTTTCAAGGCATATTCAAATTCGTCAGATAAATCGCCCGATAGACTAATAATAGGAAGAAAATTTGCATCTTTAGTGTTCTCACGCTTATTCGTCATTAACGTATGCTTTGTATTTTTTGGTAGAGGTATCAAAGTGACCTTCCGTTCATCACCAGGATAGTAGAAGTTGACTGAGGCAGTACAACACAACGCAGGAATATGATTGTACAATATACTTGGGTGTATATCTTCTTTACAAACAAAAACATAGCGAACTAAGTTTGCTTTTTTCTCATTTATCACTGTAGACTTACCATTTTTCATACTTTTATAAATCTTTTGTGCCTGGGATTCTAGCTTCTTATTAGTTGAGTTGAATCCTAGTGTGATGTTCCCGCTTTTTATTGACTGAGAAAACGACTTATTTCCAGGACTGAATAATTTCTTCAAATGTGGTATTATTTGCTGTTCTAATTGTTCCTTGTCTTTAACCGTTGCTTCTGGCCACAAACTACGCTGAGTTTCCGTAAATGGATTATCTAGAATTGGTTTATATACATTTTTCTTTTTGCTGTTATCAATTATGGATTTTAAGGAATAGTTCTTTCCTCTTTTGGTATCCTTTGGTTTCTTATTTGCCATTATCTTAATAGTAGTTTTGCTATTGTGTTATTTAATCTTTCGATATTCTAAATAATCAAATTCTTTCACAAACTTAGCCGGTAATTTCTTGATGATTTGAAAATCATACATAAAAAAAACTATAATAATATTAACGCCCACATGCAGATGAAAAAAAAAAAAAAAGAATAGGAGCAAGGAATCTCATAAACTTCTAGGATTCAGGTATGTTCCCTATTTGCCATCCATCAACTCCATTTGCGTTAGCATATCTTAGGTTATTATTATTTTTGTTATTTTCACTATATGTATTACTATTACTATTATTATTATCACCTTCGAAAGATAACTGTTTGTGTAAATAGACGTTAAGTTTGGAGAAATATGGATACTGAAGGAAATACAAAAGCAGTACGAAACCGCCACGCTCTAGTCATATTATTACCAATTTCCATAATCTTAAACATCTTCAAACTTTTTTATATTATATTCTTAACTTTTGTTGTGGAGCCAGCCAGATCTGTACAACTTTTTCTTTGTCATTTAGCTTGTAGAACTTTTGGACTCATTTGGTAAAATCAACGATTTGTTGAATCATTCTTTTGTAAACATGGATTTTGAATTTGATCTTGAATTTAACAGTTCTAGTAGCGGCTCCAGCTTTGAAGAGGAATCTGAGGATAATATTGGATTTAAGTATATCGTCCCTAATAATTTGAAAAAAACTGAAAGTATCAGAAGTGGTAAAAAAGAAGACATCGACAGAGAAAATATTATCAAAGCAACAGACGAGGATGTTAAATATATTGATTCTGTCAACAGTGATACCAGTTCGGAAAACCTAATAGAACACAAAATCTTGGGCAACATATCCCAAGATAACAATACAACAATGGATCTATCGGTTGCAGAAAGTGAGAATCATCTGGATTTTGAAGACGATAGAAAAGAGATTGCTAGAAGAACAATGAATTCAACAATAAATAACAAAAAAGTATCCTTTGCGGAATGTTCTAAATCTGCTAACTCTAATAACTTAACAAAAGCTTCAGAATATAGAAATGTTATAAAATTAATTCCTGAAATCCTTATTAGTAAAAGTCCTGTAAGTCCTCAAATATTAGCATCTCCTCAGGAAAACTATGAGGATCAAAGAGATGTTACCAGTTTTTTCAGTAGAATAGTCTCTAGTGATTTTTCAGTTGAAAAAAATAATTTAAATGAATTTGTTGATTTATTGATTAAAGATTTCAAAAAGGATGATGTGGAAAAGCAAGTGATAAAAAACTTTCAATTGTTAAATGAAAAATCTATTCAAGATGGTAAAAAATTTAAAATTTTAAAAGAAAAACTTAGTGATGACTTGACCAACACAGAAAACCAGTTTAGAAGTTTACAAGAAGAAAATCTTAAGATTAAAGAAAGAATTTACAATAATGAATCAGAGATTCAGAATTTAAGGTTGATCAATTCGAAATTAAAAACTGAAAATTCAGAGATCGAAGATTTGAAGTCAACGATGATAAGTGATTTGACTCAAAAAATAAATAATATCTACAAAATATATGACAGTGATAATAATTCCGGCGGTGACAAAAAATTAGAAGAAGTAAGTTAATAAGAAAATTTTAGGTCTCTAGATCTGTTATTATTGAACAAAAAAACCTAACAAAGTTTTATAGAAGCTTGAAGAAATTTCAATAAAATTTTCATCAGTAGTGGTAGAAAATGAAAATTTAAAGCAATCGATTGCAGAAATAAAAAAAAACAACGAAAACAAAAACTCAATAGAAAATAATAGTATTGAAAGAATTAACGTTTCATTAAATGGCGAAAATATTGATGATAAATATACTAAAAATGATCTAAATATGAATCAACAACAGAAGCTCCTTTTGCTAAACGATGAAGCTATTACTGAAAATTTAAAAAAAATTTCAGAACAAATTCAACAACTATCAGGAAAAATAAGTGATTTAGGTAAAGATGAATCTTCATCAATTAAAGAAATGTTGTCGTTTCTCACTTGCAAAGTTGAACAAAAGGAAGGGTTCATAAATACCATCCAAAATAAAAATACAGAGTTAAGAATTGAAAATTATGAATTGGGTAAAAATTTAGAAACACTCAAGAAAATATACGAGCAAAATTTGAGTTATAGCGGTTTGTATTACAAACAGTTAATGGATATTGTTGAATCTTATTTGAAAAATTTTATAGACGAACGATCCTTTGTGACTTTTGAGATGAAAAAAAAGGAAAAAAGTCAAAATAGAAAAGGAATATTATCTGGTGATGATGAATCGATAGATGATGACTTTTTAACATCTGTGAACGAATTTTTTCAAAGATGTTTCAAAATGGTTTATAATGATAGTATTAAAAAACAGGAGAGAATTGAATATTTAGAAAAAAATATAGTAAACCTATTGGAAAAAGAAGAAAAAAAAACAAAAAAAAGTATTGCTAGACAAAGATAAAGAAATCAGAAGTTGCTATTAATTTTATCCAAATTTATTATGAAATCATCATTTCAATATTGTAATTAATATAAGCATTCCTAATACATACTGTCTCAATTTGTAAATGACCAATGAATCAAGCTATTTTATGCTTTTAAGCATGTGGCTTTGTTAGAACCATGAATCATGCTTGAGTATGCTAACCTTAGACCATGAACGGAGGGGTGTCGACAATATGCTCTATATTAGGTTACACAATTAAAGTTTATACAGAAGTAAAACATACTTAAGAATCCCGAATTTTGTGCAATTAATTACTTCTTTTAAACTGAAATTGAAAAAATGCAAGATATCCAATCAAATACAGCTATTAATTGCTTTCATAATTCAATTTTAAAGGCAAAAAAACAAAACATTTCTTCATTGAATGCGGAAATGATGTGATGTCAAGAACTTATTGAAAGAAAGGTTGGTTAGGTTCTGAATGCTATATTAAGTTGAATTAATCTATGACATTTCTCACATTGAACAAATTAAATGTGATACTTTTTTTATTTTGACGCACATATCGAAAATTTTGACGCGGCAAAAGATCATTCTTCTAATGCTTATCCTTGAGAATTCTATGCAAGAAAAAAAGCGGAGGAAATAATGCCTTCTTTTTTATTTTAAACATTATTCTGTCAAATAGTCAAGGATACTAATAATTTTCTTGAAATTGTTCCATTGCATTGTCGACAATACTCGTTATTTTTGCTCGAAACTCGGCATCTTAAGATTATTCGAACAGTCAAAATTTTTCGGAAACATAAACAAACTTTTATTTTATTCATATAAATAGATGTAAAAATCCTCCAGAAAGCAAAACTAATTTCAATTTTCGTTTCAATTCTTTGTAAATAAAAAATATATAGCCAATCACAAGCATAAACCAAAAAAAACATAGCAAAAATGAAGAATTTTGCCATTATTGCTGCTGTGTTAGCTGTGCTTGCTGATAATCAAATCAGTGCTTTGCCTATCACAACAAGTTTCGCTTCGTCTACTGCTGTCGCAACCACTCTAAGCGCATCTTCTAATTCTACTGCTGGAAATGAAAAATGGGGATCTCATCCAGGACCACCACCTCCAGGGCCACCACCTCATCAGGGACCACCAGATAATTGGGGACCACCAGGACCGCCACCTCATCAGGGCCCACCAGATAATTGGGGACCACCAGGACCACCACCTCATCAGGGACCACCAGGACCACCACCTCATCAGGGACCACCAGGACCACCACCTCATCAAGGACCACCAGATAATTGGGGACCACCTGGACCACCACCTCATCAGGGACCACCTGGACCACCACCTCATCAGGGACCACCTGGACCACCACCTCATCAAGGACCACCTGGACCACCACCTCATCAAGGACCACCTGGACCACCACCTCATCAAGGACCACCAAATCACCATCCATGGGACTTGAAAGCTAAGAACAGTACCGAGACCGGTAAAATTCAAAAGAGATCTCAAAATTTGACCAGTGAAGCATTAAATCAAGTAAACACAACTGGAATTAAACAAGATGGTGTCTTGGGTAGCATTATTGGCGGTCTTTTGAGTCCACCACCAGGACAATCTCATCAAGGACCACCGGGGCCACCACCTCAACAAGGACCACCAGGACCACCAGGCCCACCACCAGGCCCACCACCAAACCAAGGACCACCACCAAACCAAGGACCACCACCAAACCAAGGACCACCACCAAACCAAGGACCACCACCAAACCAAGGACCACCACCAAACCAAGGACCACCACCAAACCAAGGACCACCACCAAACCAAGGACCACCACCAAACCAAGGACCACCACCACACCAAGGACCACCAGGCCCACCACCACATCAGGGACCACCAGATCACCATCCATGGGACTTGAAAGCTAAGAACAGTACCGAGACCGGTAAAATTCAAAAGAGATCTCAAAATTTGACCAGTGAAGCATTAAATCAAGTAAACACAACTGGAATTAAACAAGATGGTGTCTTGGGTAGTATCATTGGCGGTCTTTTGAGTCCACCACCACACCGTGGACCACCAGACAATTGGGGACCACCAGGACCACCACCACACCGTGGACCACCGGACAATTGGGGACCACCTGGACCACCACCACACCGTGGACCACCAGACAATTGGGGACCACCAGGACCACCACCACACCGTGGACCACCAGACAATTGGGGACCACCAGGACCACCACCACACCGTGGACCACCGGACAATTGGG
>JASTVB010000040.1:0-54884 GCA_031125705.1 Saccharomycopsis babjevae | reverse complement strand
CCCACCACCACACCGTGGACCACCAGACAATTGGGGACCACCAGGACCACCACCACACCGTGGACCACCGGACAATTGGGGACCACCTGGACCACCACCACACCGTGGACCACCGGACAATTGGGGACCACCAGGACCACCACCACATCGTGGCCCATGGGAAAAGTTAGGAGTATCAAACACCACTGATATTGCATCCTCTGCTTCCAAAACAACTTTGACTTCTAGCACTGCCACTGCTTAGTGGCAATTATTCTTTGATCTTCTATTTCATTTCTTTGTTCTGAGAACATTTTTTCTTTTCACTTCAATTCTAAGTTGTTTTAATCAAATATATTTTAACATTATTTAATACTTACCAGCTGCTGTAGCAAGAGACAGCCTTTTTATAGAAGGTGAACAAAGAAATTGCATTTACTGTAGAGCTTTTTTTTTAAAAAAAATTCTAAGTCATTCAAAAAAAATAAAGTTTTAGGCTACTGTGGGTATCTTAAGTCTTGAAAGACATATTGATGCCGACGATGAAAGAGCACCTTACAATTATTCGTCTATTGAGAAAGCTCAACCAATATCACTTTATTTTGAAGAAACGTTGATCGTCTTGGATTTCAAAAAGAAGCTTGTGTTAAAGAGAAACTAGGGAACACCAGACATGGCAGAGTATCAGATTGAATCTTGATAATATTTAAGTCACGTGATTAATAAAGTAAATCCGAACATTTGTAAAACAAATGTTAGTAAAATCAAAACACCTGTACACTACGAAAGAGAATAACGTGCATGTGCTTTTTTCTATCAGCGTAACACCTCTACACACACAAGAGTTTGATGCAATTTTTATTCGTGGATGTACAGCTTAAGTGCGAGACACATACATCGAGTGTGTAGCGGAAAGGATAAACGCTGCAATTAGTTTTCAAGCACATGCAGCAAGTGGCATTATGACATAGCCATCTAAAACAAGAATAATTCTCAAATTATTAACCGTTGCAGCATAAGCGCAAATTGATGACTCAGAGTTAGAAAGAGCCGGGCATCGTAACTAGGACAGGGCAGCACAACTCATTTTTTTCTTTTTTTTCAAAGAAAATTTTTTTTTTTCTCAGTGTTTTATAAATAGACCACCGGACTGTAAGAAAGATGTGCGTTTTCCAATAAAAAGGAGCTAATAGCCAATAAGTTACGTAATAGATTCTAAAAAAGTATGTGTGGGGTGAGTATAAGGCGGGTAGTTCTGGCTGCCCTAAAACAAAAAGAAAAAAGATAATTCGAGGCCGAGGCCACACACAGAAAAATATATCAAGCAGAGGAAAAAATTAAGAACGCAAAGCGCTCTGAAATATTTTGTAGACAGGCCCTTAGCGGACAAAAGAACCCAACCAACAGTAGTCTAGCCTATACAGACGGTTTGGGATATATATCAGGTTTTGATATCCATCAAGTTCCAATATACTTCTGTTTTGCTCTTCATTTATTCTGCGATTTTTTCAATCTTGAGTATCAGTTTAGTTTTGGATATCAGTTTCAGTCTTGAATATCAGTTTTAGTCTTGAATATCAGTTTCAACTTTGGATATCAATTTAGTACTGGATATTCACTTAGTGTTAAATATTCATTAAGTGTTGGTCATTCATTTAGTATTGGAAATTCATAAGAATTTAAACGTAGCAGATATCGAATATTCGTTAATTCCCAGCTATCTGCCAGATTTAGACATTGAATACTTTGGAAAGAAAACAGCAGCGAACATAGAGCAGATACATGGACGTAGACACCGCGCGTCAGACACACTAACAGTAGTTGCAACACGTTATCATCGCGAACGAGCTAGAAACAGCACCCATTTCGAGACAAACACAACATGTCAGATGTCAACAACATGAATATTCCCGAGGAGTTCAGGGGATTGGTCAACTGGGCCGTGTTGGATGAGATCATGTCCATGGACGAAAACGAGCCTGGCAGCAAGGACTCCTTCAGCAGGAACCTCGTGGCCATTTTTATCAACCAGGTTATCGATACCTTTCACAAAATCGATATGATTCTCTGCAAATTGTTGATGGTGTCGAGCAGATGTAAGCTGTTTGATTACGCAAAGTACAGCACCCACATCGAAAACCTGCTGTTAGTCCCAATCAACGAGGAGTTTAACGACATGGCTCAACCTCCTCCTGACATAGATATCCAGGAGATTGCTGCAAGTCTAAATGTGCTCGCCGCTTCTGCCGCCAGTGCTTCAAAAGAGAACGCCGAGTATTTAAACTCTGGTCTTATCACTATCAGCGAATTTGGACACTATATCAAGGGTTCTGCCTCAAGCTTGGGCTTTCAAACAATCCAGTTCTATTGTGAAAGAATACAAAATTATGGAAAGTTGATAAACTTTGATTCTTTCGAGTTGTCCAGCAAAAATGACAAATATTTTGATTCAATCAACGAGGAATACAATGGATTTTTGGCAGACCTTGTGAAAAAAAATGGAACTGACGATGATGAAATGATTTGGGCTTTTATGGTAAAGAACAGTTTGGATAACGCCAAGTTGGAGTTCAATCGATTGAGAAGATGGGCCAAGTGGTTTTACAAAAGTGAGGAATTTTGAAACTTCAACCATGTGGAAAAATTCAGCATAGCCTGTTTTTTTACTTCTTCAACAACTCCATTCTTGCTTCTCTACTAATCAAGCTTCAATGTTTCCTTAAATGCTATTAAGGTAGGGCTTCAATGTTTTCATCTTTTTTCTTCCTAATTGTTTGCTTTGCTTTTGTACCTATTTTCATTAATGATAATCTTCGAAGACATGTCTCGAGAATTGTATTACTGCCTTTCCATGTCATCCATTTTACGTTTCATCAATATTCATTTACTTCGTCCATATTATTAACTCCTTACTCATCTTTTTTCTTATTTTATATTTGATTTAATAATTCCTAATCAAATATTACTGTATGTTTCACAGTTTGTCATAAGCTTTATTTTTCTGTTTAATCCTTATTTCGCCCTCCTTTTAACTATATTGCTTATTTCTTTTCATAAATTTTGTTTAATTTATTTTCTTTCTCCAATCAATGCTATATCCTCCTCATTGAATAAAATTTGATCCTCTCCATATGAAAACGATAATAGCGGTAATCTTTTTACTATCTATTTTCGAATATCCAATATATTAATTTTAAAAACCTCTTAGTAGCCTTCACCTTGGTTTTTATCGTTTGGAGGAAACAACAGTTACAAGGTAAATCAAATACTATGAAGTACACCTTTTCAAAAAATTACTATTTCTTATATTAAAGAAAACTTGTTTTTGCGATTTTTGGCTCAAAAAATGATTCAATGTTCATTATGACATTCTGTGGATATTTTTTTTACTAATTTACAAAATTAACGCTAATCAACTATTTCCGAAAAATCACTTGAAAATGGATTTTTAAGAAAACTTACTGGAATATTAAATGAATAATAAGATTTTTTTTACCGCTTAATTCTTATTATCCAAAACATTTTAAAACATGAAATTAAAGGAGATACTGACTTTCTTTTCATTCAAAAATGTTTGAATCAATTTCTTTTTTTTTCTCTTATTACTTTTTTTTGATAAATCTTTTTAGAAATAGTTACTGAAATTCCTTTTAATAAATTGCAAACAAGATGAAACTAAGAGCAAATCTAAAACTTAATCGCCCTTCCTTCATATCAGACTCTTTGTTACCCTCATGGCAAACAGAATCAACAATTAAACTTCCGCAAAACAGACAGCTAAAGTTTAGATTTAATGCAAAGACGAAAAAGGATTCTTTAGACGACGATTTGATTTTGGCTATCAATGATCAAAATAAGATTAGTAAAACCAAGGCTAATTTCAACAAATTTCGTCAAAATATTAAAAAAAACACCAAGAAAATCTTCTAATTTTTGTAAATAAAATATATGTTGTGGGTGATGATGATGATCAACACCATTCCACTATAAATGAAAAACGTAACTTTAAATATCACGTGCAGAAATATTGTTAATATGCTCAATTTGATTATATCTTTTGGCATCTTTGAGAAAATATTACGCTGCTGTTAGAGTCAAATGCTGCAAATCTTGTATATATGACAAACAGCGCAAAATCATACAATAAGAGAATATCCTTAATTGTATGAACAGCAAATAATCTCTTGTTGTGAACAATCAATCTCATTAAATGAATGCAGTACAAATAATAATTATGATAGTTTATATAATATATATATTATGAAAAAATAAATAAGTAACCAGATAAAAATCTGTACAATCGGTAAAAGCTGCAAGAACTATTTTCCATACTTTTGAAATACCCATTCCTTGTTATCTAAAGGACATACAGGACGAGTTTTCAACCATCTCGAGATGCAATGCATATGGAAAGCGTGATTACAAGCACCCCAAACGGTGATGCACTCATCTTCGCCAGTACCGTCCGAATTCTTGTTCATTGAATTTGGTTGGCACCCTATACATGGTTCCATTAAATGATTCCGGCAAATAGCGCAAGATTCAACAATTATATCCCAAGACCAGAAGGCCACTGCAGTCCACTTGCGCACTTCAAATCTAGGTTTTTTGTTATTATGTGTATGTGAATGTGAATGTGAATGACCTTCCGAAAGTGCCACCTGTGTGTCTGTATTTGTCTTTGTTATGAAATCTGTCGTTGCTGCTGTTGTGGATGGATCTGTAGAAGTTTGTTCTTGATCATTTTCATTTTCATCAACTATAATCTAGGTTAGTATTATCAGTCAAAAGATATGATTTTATGAGAAGATGTATTATAATACGTACCATCAATATCCATTGGTTTGCTCGTTGACTCAACATTTTCAATTGAGGATGACATCTTGAATTAATGTGCTAGTTATGATTTACGATTTTGGAAAATGACAAAAAAAAAAAAAATCTAATTATATTCTTATTGTAAGTATCTTGCTTGCTACCCAAATACTTCTGTTTATCTATTTTTCTAAACAATATCTGATATTATTATATTGATTGACGTAGAAGTTATTCTATCGAATGATCAATCTTTTTGATCGAATCATAAAATAACCACTAGTGTTGTAAAGCATGTTCTAATATACATAAATATTATTCTTTTGCCATTTCTTTTATTATCGGTTTTTTTTTTCTCTTCCAGTTTCAAGTATTTTCCTGTGGATATTTTCTAGCGAACGCGCAGAGACAGATGATCGGTTATATATTAAAAGAAAAGCGACTCAGTCTTTGATAAAAGATAAAAGATTAGATTTCCTCGTATGGTAATTCTCAAAGTTAAAACAACCAACTTACACAAGGTGATATAGTGTGGAATAATTAACAGGTGAGTGGTATTTTTTTTTGAAATGGAGGACATAATAGATATCAAGCATGTTATTCGTTCGCCAATAGTAACAGGCATACATACGCTCAGCATCAGAAAGGCAGATAAGCTCAAAAAGTTTGGGAAATATTGCAATTTTCCTGAAACTACTGCAGATAATCAAAATGAGCTTATATTTAGTAGTGAAACACAGATCAAGACACACCCTAACTTCGAATATATTGATAGTTTCTATAATTTGGGGATGTTCAACATTGAAACGAATGATACTTTGGACGAACTTTTATGGATGGAAGAAAGAAATGGAGGAAATGGTAGCACCAAAAATTCACAGGAAACAAAAGGACAAGAAAACAGCGATCTAGAGGAAGAAGCTGATATGATTTCTTTGGATTTTTTTAAAGAATCCGAATTGCAGTCTATTACAGTATTAGTAAAGAAAAATTCTCTATCGATAAATGATCGCCAATATTCTTTTGGTAGTAACAACATATTGTCGAGCTGTGTGCTAAAAGGAATACCTGTATCATTTGGAGATGATACCTCATTGCTGGAAAATGAGGACAGTTTGATTCTATCATTGTCAGACGAAAAACTAGTATTCCTTAAATTTTACTATGATGGCGAAAAGTTTATCCCTTTTATTTTTCAATGGATGAAGTTCAATTGCCATAGTATTTCAGCACATATTTCAGGTTTGTTCTTCGTGGCTTATAAACATAATTCAAGTTTTATCTCAATATTCAAATGTCAGAATGATGAAAGGTTTTCTACGATGATTCAAGGTTTGAACATTTTTAAAAATGATAATGGGAACGAATGTGACCCCATTATAATTTATTGTGATTTCATAAAAATTAAGGACATCTTTACTTTATTTATTGTTTATTATGCAAAAAATAAAATACAAATTAGAACAGTGGATTGGTTCTCAGAGTTGAATACTGTTGCTAATGATGAAAATGCTACTAAAAGAAACATAATAACTGGTGACGTAAATCCAATAAGTTTCAATAATGTATCGCTTCTTCCTTTGATTGATCTCAAAGAGCCACCAATTTTTGTTATTCCTGTCAATGGTTCGCATAATTTCATTATGATTTACGAAAAATATATAAAAGTAATTAGTAGTCATGATATCATATCCGGAATTTTTGACATACCTTCTATCGAAACTACATTTGACTCATTCCCGTTGAATTATTATCAAGAAGACAATGATAACTGTGTTTATGTTTCAACAGCAGGAGGTAACTTGTACTGCATTTCATTCTCAGAAAAAAAGTCTTTTGAGACTAATAAAAACATTCGAATATCAAAATTAGGTGAATTTAAGAACATAAAGTTATCTGTGTTTCAATTGAAAAAATTAGAAAAACAAGATATTTTTGAATTGATTTACTTTGACGAATCCAGTGTTGGTTTTAGCGGCAAAATTAAATTATTTAAAAAAGAGGGTCCAAACAAAACTGTGAACAAAAATTTTGAAATAGTGGAGACTTATGAAACATATCAAAATTGGTCCCCTATTGTTGATTTTGGTATTGTAAATGACTCCTTATGGCTATTGAATAATAAGGGTTATTTGATCCAGATGAATTATGGGTTTGAGATGAAAATAAAATCTCGAATCCTGTTAGTTGATAATGAAAATACTATTGATGAGATCAATCAATCGCTTATAATACCATACAACTTTGAAAGAGCAGGTAACTACATAATTCTTGAAAAACTAGATAACCAATCAGAAATTTTTAGAACATGTTATTCATTAGAAAATTTTGGTGCACGCAAATATAATTTGCTGGAGACTATACTATTAAATGTCGATTTACAGAATAAAAGCTTACTCTTAGATACCATGAATAATGAGTGGATAATTCAAGTTACCGCAGATTACTTAAAAGTGTCTAATGCCTCCAGACTGTTTAGTGAAAAATTTGACAAGAATGATAAATGCTATATGAGTTGCTGTCTTGATGAGTATATTATATGTATTACCAATTCCATGAATTTGAAAGTTTATAAATTTATAAATTTTGAATTAAGCAGCTCGAGTATTCAATTGGAAAAGCTAGCGACAAACTTAAAAATTTTTCAAACAAAGCAAATTGAGAGTACAAAATATGCTTTGGTTGGATTTGCAGAGGGATTTTTTGAAATAATTAACTTAGAGAATTTTCAAACAGTGAAAATTTTTCAATTGAATGACTTGAAATGTGACCAGTTGATTCATAACATTGAAATTTTAGAAACAAAACTTGATATTATTGAGTTATTAATATCAGACTATTCTGGAAATTTTTACATCTTAACTTTCAAAAATAACTCAAAGTTTGATATCATTAACTTGCAGCGTTTTCAGTTGAATGAAATTAAAGTAGATATAATTAAATTAAATAGCGAAGAGATTTTTTTGAAGTCTTTAAATTTTTACAAATTGGTTCCGATAAAGTTTTGTGAGGACAAAATGATTACAAAATATTGTTTTTTCAAAGTTTACAATCTTCCAAGATCCGCATCATCAATTATCAAAGTCATTCCATATTATGAAAACCATTTTTTATTATTGGATAACAAGGGTCAATTTTATGTTACATCTTTGAATAAGGATGGCTGTAACGAACCTGACCCCATAAGCAAACATTTTCTAACTGGTAATGCAAATGCTTTTAGAATGATACATTTGCCTCATTACAATGGGATAATTACTCTCTGTAAGGACAGAGAAGAAGCCGAGTTGAGTTTTTTTGATGTGAAATATGCAAAGGCCCAGCCTACGTTTTTTCAAGGCTATAAAGTTGATAAAAAATTTAAAAATATTCCTACCTGTATATCTGAATGGACTATAAGCAATGAGAAATCAAAATATAGGAATGTAATTGTTGGCTATAGTAAACTCGAAAGAGGAAATGATGCGACTGACAATTCAGATCATTGTGGAGTTTTGAAGGTATTTGAAATTAAACGAAAAACATCCGATCATAAATCAAATAAAGAGATCATTTTCAATTGTTTGTATTCCTGGAACACTGAGGATCCTGTGACTTGCGTAATTCAAATAGTTGAGCTGAATTGTGTTTTATATGCTTCAGGAAATGATTTGTATATGAGATCGTACAATATAAGTGAGAAAAAATTGGAGGATGAGAAACGGATGTTAAGTATGTCAAGCGTGATAATGGATGTACACTATGATTGTGTTAAAAAGAGGATTTTTGTAAGCACAGCGAAAAATTATTATATTTCAGAGCCACTCCTGTTTAACGATGAAATGAAGTCTATTTTTACTTATGATAAGACATTTGAACGAAGCATTACAAATGCTATTTTTTATAGCAATGCCAAAAACGAATACCAATACAAGCTAGAAGATGAAGAAAATGATACGCAACATGAAACTTTAAAATCTTTTTCAACTGATGCTCAGATAAAAGATTATTGCTTGTTTTTCGATAAATTTAGTAATTCCTTAGTACTCAAGGATAAAAATCATGAATACAACAGAAAGTTGCAGGGTATAGGAAAATTAAAAATAAATGCCAAAAATGTCATTAGTAGCAAGCGAAACTATAATCCGACAAATCAAAAATTATTTGAGATTGATTATGATTTCCTTTTTTGTGGTATCGGAGGTGACATAATGTTGATTAAAAATCGTTGATGAAAACCACTAAATATCGAGATGTTTAGAAATAGATTTAAGACTTAGTATTTGCTTTATTTAGAATATAGAAGCAGGAAATCTTTTTTTCTTTTTTTTTTTTTTTTTTTTTTTTGTTTTTAGTGGGAATAAATTCATACAAATATAGGATCTATGAGGGTCTAGAAGCATTAATAAAACATTTAACGAAATTAATTTAGTACATAGTATAAATGCCATTATTTTGATGTGAAATGCATTATAAAATAACAAAGAAAACAAGAAATCCGTGAACTTACTTCGCTCGTTTTTAGGCACTCTTATCAGCTAAACCTCACATTTTCTCTTTCAACGACAACATCATCGAATTTAATCAAATATACAGTTCTCAAAGGAAAACCATCTTTTGGAACATTGTGAGCTGTTACACTTGCCAGAAAATAAGCGGAATCCAATAAACCTTCGACAATACCAGCAACAAAGGCACAACAATTTAAATGTTTCATATCTTTAGGAACTGAAATGAACTGAGATATAACTGGGTCATTGTCTATGATCATATACTCGTTATCCATATTTTGAGATTTCTCTAAATCGTCCGCGGTTTTACCAAACAAATTTTTCCAAATGGTTGAGTAGACAAACTGCAAAATTTCTATGATTTTAATATTTTTTTTCAATAGTTTCTTCAAACTTGTGTTTGATTGCGTTTGGTTCTCTCGAAGATAACTCAATTCCAATATTCTTGGGCCGATAGAATATCCTAGTATGTTCAACTTGTTTTCTAGTTGAGAGATACCTTTAGAATTTTCGTGACAGTTTGACACGATTTCTGCAAATAAAAAGCTGAGGGCGGAGATACTGACTTCTGGTGTTCTTCTGTTGAGATTGCGGTCATATATTGTGGAAGAAGGGGTGGCTACTGGTATTGTTTGCTTTTTTGATGCAGGAGTGTTGGTGGTGCTTGTGGATAGCGAGGTTGGTGTATTCAGGGCATGACTGTGTGCTGCAATACTAGGGCCTGCTCCTGAGGTGTTGGCAGGATTATGCGATACGGTAGAGATTCCAAGGGACGAAAGATTGCCTGCTTTATCGTGTAAAGCAGCTGCATGGTTTCCAGAATTCGTGTTTGTGCTGCTGAGATTGCCAGCGGCATTATTTGCGGTAGCTGCCAGTATCTGATCCAATCTTTGTGGACCAGACGACGGGTCGTACGCGGAATGGTTATTGTTAGTGGCCGAATAGGAAGACAGGATGATCTTCACTGGGGCAGCATTCAACAGCAGCATCTTCTAGTATCTGATAAAAAAACCAAAAGGATCTAGGATTTTTTGTAAGTTCTTTGGCTTGATGGTTATTAAGACCAGGTGGTTGTTTGGCAGTTCTCAATAATCAGTTACTTAAACGTTATATATATTTATATGTGGTATATTTTATACAAAGATTCTATAAACCGACAAGACTTAGAAAAAAAAAAGCTGCGAAAAAAAATAATAGATAAAGCAGAAAAAAAAAACCACAAGTCACGTGAAAAGCACATGATGTAGATAACAAAAATCACGTGCTAAATTCCACTCACGTGATACTTTTGAAAGATATTTGTAAATGGTCACGTGTAAATCAGGTGATCTGGTTTTTTCCGAGGGCTCTACTTTTTTTTTGACGCTCAATTAACGCTGCAAACAAATTTGGTGAAAAATTTATCTAGACAATTAATCAATTATATATATATATAAAATCTAGTTTATACATACATTGAAGGGTCCTGGAGTAATTTGCACATTTAAATACCAGTGAAGCATATTTACATATAGAAATTAAGATACTACTTGCTTGATTTTCTTCTCCTTTTTGTTTGGTTTTCCCATAGTCTCATCAACTGGTTTCATTGAACATTATTTGACAATTGTATATTCAAAGTTTGCTGAACGACGACAATACTTTGCACTTTTTGGATACAACAACGCAGAATTGCAAGAATATTGACTTACTAAAGCAGATTAGAAAACCCGAAAGATGCCTATCACAATAAGACAAGCCACGGTGGACGACTTGCAAGCGATCCAGAACACAAACTTGCACAACTTGCCCGAAAACTACACGTACAAGTACTTTTTGTACCACATACTAGCCTGGCCCCAGGCCTCTTATGTGGCCACTACCACCGATATTGAGGATGATGGGGCCACTGTTTCGGTTTCAACAGATGAGTGTGACACCAGATACGAGGATGAACGTTTTGTGGAATCTAGAGACGACCCTGCATACAGCAATTCGCGCGAAAAAGTGGTGGGATACATATTGGGCAAGATGGAGGATGACCCAGAGGCCGAGGACAAGACTCCGCATGGCCATGTCACCAGTATTTCGGTGATTAGAAGTTACAGACGTTTGGGAATTGCTGAAAAGTTGATGAGACAAGCTTTGTTTTCGCTTTGCGAGGTTTATGGCGCCCAATACGTCAGTTTACATGTTAGAGAGTCCAACAGAGCAGCCCGTCACTTGTATCAGCACACATTGCAGTTTGAGTTGTTGAGCATCGAGAAAGCATATTACGCCGACAAGGAGGACGCCTACTACATGAAAAAGATTTTGAAGGTGGACGAGTTGATTCCGTATAAATTTCAGAATGCCGAATTGGTCGATGATCTTACTACAGATTTGGTAAGCGACGATGAGGAAGAGGTTCACGAAGTAACGCAGCTAATTGGCTCTACGAAAGTGTGAAGCCCTCTTGTATGTGGTTTTAGGGTGAGTATGTTACAAAAATTAGTATTCTTAGTGTGAACAAGTAGCAAAATACATGAATGTTTATAAATTTTTTTTGTTCCTCGTTTTACAACAGCTGTAGGTTTGCATAGACACTGTTTAATGAAATCTCAAAAGAAAATAGCCTTGTAGGACGATTGTTTTTGGGCTTCTTGGCTTCTTCAATTGCTTATTGGTGTTGTCAGCTGCTCAAAGGCTTTTTCTCGAGTGTTTCTTTGGAGTGTTTCCGGTTAATATTCATATTTTTAAACTTACGTTTGAATTGGAATCTCATACTTGTATATCGTTTCTTAAGATTTAGTTAATCATGTCAGCATTTTCGTTAAATACATTATTCTTTTTTTTTTTTCTTTTTTTTTTTTCATATTTTTCATCTGCTCGCTGTAAACTCCTTTTTCTGGGTAAATACCTTTTTTTTGCATGACAAAATTGTTTCTCTCTATTGGATGCTTTTTTGTCATGACTCAATTAGGAAAAAACTAAAACGAATCAATATCGAAAGAAATTCATCGAAAAAAAAATAAAAAATTTAATAGATATATAAGTAATTAATTTATTTCTGCCTTTCTTTCTGTTACCCTTTTGATTATTCAGAAATATTCTGAAGGAATAAGAACCACATCTATAACTTCTTAATATTATCGTGAAGACTGGATAAAATCTAAAATTTCATTTTTTTCTTCTTCTTAACACAAGCTTCTACTATCAAAATGGTTCACCAAATAAATAGACTTAGAGTAAACTATTTGAGAGTTCAAAGATTTTCAAGATCCAGTTATTCTTTAGTTGGGCAAAATTTGACGGAAAAAATAGTTCAAAGATATGCAATTGGATTGCCAAATAATAAACTTGTTCATTCCGGTGATTATGTGTCAGTTAAGCCTCGCCATTGTATGACCCATGATAATACCTGGCCAGTCGCTTTAAAATTTCAAAAATTGGGAGCCTCAAAAATCAAAGATCCTAAACAGATTGTCATGACCTTGGATCATGATGTCCAGAATAAATCAGAAAAAAATTTAACAAAATATCAAAACATTGCTAATTTTGCTAAAAAATATGGCGTTGACTTTTATCCAGCTGGCTCAGGTATTGGCCATCAGATCATGATTGAGCAAGGTTACGCCTTTCCTTTGTCTTTGACTGTTGCATCGGATTCGCACTCCAACACGTACGGTGGATTGGGTGCTTTGGGTACTCCTATTGTAAGAACTGATGCAGCAGCTATTTGGGCAACCGGCCAAACTTGGTGGCAGATACCTCCGGTTGCTAAAATGGTCTTAAAGGGTAAATTGCCTAAGGGGGTTACAGGTAAGGACGTCATTGTTTCCCTTTGTGGTATTTTCAATAATGATGAAGTTCTCAATCATGCTATTGAATTTCAAGGTGATCATATCGATGAAATTCCAATAGATTATAGATTAACTATTGCGAATATGACAACTGAGTGGGGAGCATTATCAGGTGTTTTCCCTGTGGATGAAACTACCATTGCTTGGTATGAACAAAGATTGAATAAAATCAATGATCCAAATCACCCAAGAATCAACAAAAAAACAATTGATGCGTTGAAGCAACAAATTGTAAAATCCGATAAAGATGCTTACTACGCAAAGACGTTAACAATTGATTTAAGCACATTATCTCCATACATCTCTGGTCCAAATTCTGTCAAGATTTCAAACTCTTTGACTGATTTGTCCAATCAAAATTTAAAAGTTGATAAAGCTTATTTGGTCAGTTGCACCAATTCAAGATTGAGTGATATTAAAGCCGCTGCAGATATAATTAAAGGTCATAAGGTTGCCCCACATGTAAAATTCTATGTTGCAGCTGCGTCTTCTAACGTACAAAAAGATGCGGAGGCTATTGGTGCTTGGCAAACCATCATAGATGCTGGTGCGATTGCCTTGCCAGCGGGTTGTGGACCTTGTATTGGTCTTGGTGCTGGTCTTTTGGAACCAGGTCAAATTGGAATCAGTGCAACAAACAGAAACTTCAAAGGGAGAATGGGTTCCAAAGATGCAAAGGCATATCTTGCTTCACCTGAAGTTGTTGCCGCTTCTGCCATTTTAGGTAAAATTGGGTCTCCTGAAGAAGTGCAGGGCCACCCAGTGAAGAAAACTTCAGAGGTCCATAAATCTATAACTGTTCATGAATTTGCAAAGAATGAAGAAAGCAAAACATTAAATACCTCAGAAGAAGCAGGCGTAGATATTTTGAATGGCTTCCCAAAATCGATTAGTGGGGAATTGGTATTATGTGATGCCGATAACATTAACACTGATGGTATATATCCAGGTAAATACACATACCAGGATGATGTTCCACGTGAAAAAATGGCCCAAGTTTGCATGGAAAACTATGATTCCGAATTCGTCAACAAGACCAAGCCGGGTGATATTGTAATTAGCGGTTTTAACTTTGGTACAGGTTCCTCAAGGGAACAGGCAGCAACTGCAATTTTGGCTAGAGATATGAAGTTGATTGTCGCTGGTTCTTTTGGTAATATTTTTTCTAGAAATAGTATTAACAATGCTTTGCTAACATTAGAACTTCCAAAATTAATCAATATGTTAAGGGATAAATATACTGATACGCAAGAAAAAGAGCTTACCAAGAGAACAGGCTGGTTCTTAAATTGGGATGTGGCCAATGCTAAGGTGACTGTTACAGAGGGTTCACTAGATGGTCCAGTAGTATTTGAGCAGAAAGTGGGTGAGGTAGGAACAAACTTGCAAGATATTATCGTGAAGGGAGGCTTGGAAGGTTGGATTAAATCAGAATTGAAAAAGTAGCTTGATTCTTATTGATGCATTGCTTTTGAAAAGATGTGCAAAAGATGATATACATGGGTATTTCTTTTACTTTGAATGTAAACCAATTTTTTGTTATATATTTACAACTTATGGGTATATATTGAAATAATATTGGTATTTATAATGGTACTATGAAATTCAAGAGGAAGATGACAGTTTGCATTACAGTTTTTAGAATTTTAAAATTGTGCTGTATAGCCAATGCAGTGAATATAGTTATCAGATTTTAAATATCTAATAGTAGACAAAGTTTGAATAGTTGTGTCATAAAAGAAAGCATTAATAGTTCATTTCGTCTTTTGTCTATTTCAAAATCATTAACATTTTCGACTGTTGTGACTTTTTCTAATTTTTGTTTGAACTCTTTAAATGTTTTAATGATTAAATCGCCATAACTTTCTGCATCGAATATACGTTCATGCAGCTTTCTTTTTTTCATATTCTTTTGGCTTTCTTCATTCTTGTTACTATTTCCATAAATAGTATCTATAGCTTTATGAACTTTTGAAAGGTTAAAATGCGAGGTTCCATTTAGTATACTGAAAAATGTATTGCATTCAGTTTCGTTAAAATTTAAAACTCCGTATCCAAAACAGTCAAACTGCTTGACTTGAAGGTCATTTTCTATATCTTTTCCATGGCTATCATTCTGCTGTGATAATTCAATTTCCTCCAACTTAGAAATCATAGACTGTAGGGTTTTTAAAACAATAAAATCATTTGTACCATTTCTCCAATACAATTTGAAATTAGAATCATACCCAATCAAACGATCTTTGTATGTAGTTCTTCTAAGTATGCCTTTTTTTTTTTGCTTGGTGCTATCGTTTGTAGCATCTTGGTAATATTTGATAAGCGATGATGATGGACTAAAATAGAAATATCGTTTCTTTATTATTTTCAGTTCTTCAAAACTGTTCTTTCCTAATGTTGTGTTTTTTGTAATAGTGGGTACCACTACTAAATTCTGCACATCATGAACGCTATTCATCTTGGATTCGTTTTCACTGTTATTTACTTTGACAACACTAAATTGATAGAGTAACTCTTTGGGAAGCATTGTATTAGTTGCTATATCAAATCCAATGTTTGATGAAATGATATCTTTTAGGAAATCATGTTTGAAATCATTAATCATGACTGCATCATCATCAAAACTTGATGATATGTTTTCAAAAGAAAGATATCTCGGCTTATTACTCCACCTATGAAGAGACGTTAATAGAGGAGATACTGGAATCTGCTTAGAACACATATTTACCGTCTTTCTGCTTTTTAACTAACAACTCATCAATTCAACTTGTGATTCACTCTATCATTAAGTGAACATTTGCATGAAAAGAAATCATTTGAAATATAACATGAAAAAATCCTGCAAAAAAAAAAAAAAAGTCATTAAGATATTTTTCAAAGGTAAATGTCAAAACTAAACTCTCAAAAACCCACTATTTAAAAGATTTAAAAAAAAGAATATATTGATGATATCATCTTGATATAAAAATACAATTGTGCTGAGCTAATTAATACTAATAATCAATTGAATTTCTTTGGAATAATTAAAATAATTTTTCATCTCTAGTTTTGTTCAATTAGAAAAATATATTAATAATAAAGGATTTAATCAATATACATAAAATGAAATAAAATAGGTCTGGAGCAAAATAAGAGCAATACTAATATATAAGTGTATTAATTTTCAAAAGTCTTTTTTTTATTTAGGTTTTTTTCTTGTACTTTGTTTTCGAGATTATGTTTCCATGACAACGTATAAGCAAATCTATGAGAAAAAACAGAATGCTTAAATTGGACTAAATTGGTCGGTGTTGGTACTGATTGCAGGAGATTGTAGTCTTTCTTTAACCAACCTTTCTTCCATTTCCTTTAATTCTCTTTCTCTGTCTAATAATTGTTGTCTCTTCTTTAATAACTCCTTCTCTACTTTTTCTTCATATTCTCTTAATCTTTCTTCCTCAATCTTAATTTGTTCTTCACGAGCGAGGAACCCTTTACCTACGTTAGCCTTGGCAGCAACAGCACCGGCTGTGGATTTTGGAGCAGTGGAGGTGGCATTTCTAGAAGCAGAAGCGTTTGATGTGTCAGCGGCACTGAAATCGCCGTCTTTTTCATCTTGTAAATCAGATAATGCTTCTGTTCTGAACTTTTCGTATAAGACATCGTGCGTGTGTTCTTTCAAATCTTGCAAATGACTGATCAACAAAGTGTTTCTTAACACTACAAAGTCGCTCAAGTCAGGGTCTTCGATGTTAATTGAGCCCCATGGATACTTTCTAGCTCTTATAAGAGTACCTGTCTCCTCATCCGTATAAGTTTCGTTGGAGCCCACCACTGCAAATGGAAGCAATGTTTTTAAATAGGTGTTTGCTTCAATAGTCTCTTCGTCATCATAGTTCAAATCATATGGGAAATCATAAATTGGGATGTCATAATACTTGATGTCTTCTCTGATTAATTTCTTGTTTAACTGCAATTCTTCGGCAGTTAAGGAGTCACTTTTCGATATGACAGGGATCACGTTACTCAACTTTCCCAATCTTGTCATCAGTTCCACATCCATTTCTCTCAAGCCATGTCCTGTAGGAACTATGAAATAAAGAACCGCATGGACCCTGCCATCCTTGAATCTTGGATTTCTTCTAACCCTGCTTTCTTCCAAGAGGATCTCGTCGTATTGGGACTTGATGTAGTCAGTCAAGACATAGAAAGAGTCTTCGTTGTCAAGATTGTCACCAAAACCAGGAGTGTCTATTATAGATAGCGAAATCTTGATGCCTTCGGCGTCTTCCAATTCGACAGACTCGGTTCTCAACTTAAACTCCGGGGGAGTAGCGTCTGAGTCCTTCGTGTCGATGTGAGCGTCTGCGGTGCTAGACACCTGCAACACGTCCTGTCCACATAAACTGTTGATAAACGTCGATCTGCCCGTACCAGACTGGCCAACCACCATCAAAGTGAACTGAATCCCCTTTTTCAAGTTTTTTCTCTTTCTGAGCTCTGAAGAATGAATAACGGCTACCATTAGTCAATTCTCTATCCTTTTATTGTCTTTTGTGTGTATTCTCTGTTCTGAGACGCTATTTAATCCAGGGTTTGCTTTTTGCTTTCGTTCTTTTTTTCCTCTTTTCTTTTTTTTACGAAATTCCTTTCTTTTCTGCTACTTGCAATTTAATCAACAAACTTTCGTCTATAATATTGCAAATTGCTGTCCTTTTTGATTTTCAAGCTTATTGGGTAATTTTTTAACCTTCGTAAGTCTCTAGTTATATATTAGCGTGGACTTTCAAATTTCAAATTCTAGAATTTACTGATCATTTTTTGAAGTTTTTTCCTTCTTTACAGCTGTTATCTTAAGAAAAAAACAGATATTTAAAATTTGAAACAATAGAGTGCGTAAAAATTTTTTTTCTTGAAAATCAATATTCACGTGATGCACGTGATTATTGTATGTTTCTTTTTCTTTGCTTTTTCTTTTTTTTTTTTTCTTTTTTCTTTTAGAAAACTCGCTGTTATCTTCTGATTACTAAATGCTTGAACGCGTTTCGCTGATAAGATAGCATACTAAGGGATTCTGAGTCATCCATCACTTGCAAAAGCTTGAGATTTTGATAAATTCATCAGCTAAATCTATCTATATTGGTCTTTTTGCTTTATTGAATATATTATACTCGGGAGAGTTTTTCTAATTTTAAAAAAATAACCCTTAGTATTGTTTATATTGCGATATTTCTTTTCAATTTTGTCTTGATTGAAGTTTTTTGAACAACGAAAAGCAGAAGAATACGCTAATTAGAAGCCAATTTGCACCAATAATATCATTATCTGGCTCAAATGTCGTCGATTCTTCCTGTTTATAACGAGAAAACCCCGTTAGTTGGGCAGTTTGGCTCCGGGATTGCTGCTAGTGTCGGAAAAACTCGCAGACGCTTTCTTTTCAAAATTCTCGTTGGTACATTGCTCATTTTTGCATTGTTGAATTTATATCCAGATAATACTCGGGTGGAAGTTGATCGTAAAAAGAAGAAAAACATTATATTTTTTGTCACGGATGGAATGGGGCCTGCCTCGCTCTCGTTGGCAAGATCCTTCAAGCAAAACAGGGACGGGTTACCATACAACGAAACACTTTTTTTGGACCAACATTTGATTGGCTCTTCGAGGACAAGATCCTCGAACTCATTGGTCACAGATTCCGCCGCAGGTGCGACAGCATTTTCTTGTGCTTTGAAGTCTTATAATGGTGCTATTGGTGTCGATCCTGACCAAAATCCATGTGGAACTGTCTTGGAGTCTTTGAAGACCTTAGGATATTACACTGGCTTGGTGGTCACAACAAGAATCACCGATGCTACACCTGCAGCATTTTCTTCGCACGTTAACTACAGATCTCAAGAGGATTTGATTGCAGAACATCAGCTAGGCTATTATCCCTTGGGAAGATCTGTCGACTTGATAATGGGTGGTGGTAGATGCCATTATCATGGATGCAGAAGCGATGATCGTAATTTGATAAACGAAGCCGTGAACGATGGCTGGAAATATGTGGGAAATAGAACAGAGTTTGATTCTTTGGATTTGGAAAACACATCTCTTCCGTTGCTTGGCTTGTTCGCCGATAATGATATACCTTTTGACTTGGACAGGGATCCAGCCTTATATCCATCGTTGCAAGAAAGTGCGATTGCTGCTTTGAAAATATTACATGATAATTCAATGAAGGATGATGACTCTAATGGATTTTTCATCATGATTGAGGGTTCCAGAATTGATCATGGTGGTCATTTCAATGATCCAGTGGCCCAAGCTAACGAGGTTTTAGCGTTCGATAAGGCATTTAAAGCTGTAGCAGAATTCGCAGACTCAATTTCAGATGACGCTGATACAATCATGCTTAGCACCAGTGACCATGAAACTGGTGGCTTATCTGTTGCTAAACAACTTCAACCAACATATCCTGATTACATTTGGTATCCTGAAATTTTAGTACGCGCAAAAAAGACTTCCGAATATGTTACTCAAAAAATTATAGAAATATATCAAAACACCCCAGAGAAAATCAGTTTGGAATTTTTAACTAACCTAATTGAATCAAGCTTTGGTGTTGAAGATTTGACTAACGATGAGGTGAAACTAGTCTTAGAGAATATATCCAGCCCACAGGATTCATTGGTAACAATAATCAACAAGAGAGCTCAAATTGGCTGGAGCACACATGGTCATTCGGCTGTTGACGTTAATATATACGGTTATTCACCAAGTGAAGATTATAAAAGACTTCTTTTACTGGATTTATTAGGAAATCATGAAAATATTGAAGTAGGAAAATTTTTGAGTTCCATAGATTCAAACGTGGATTTGGATAAAATAACTAGGCGCCTCAAGAACTTATGATGATTAAACATCCTCGAGAGAATTTATTTTTTCTTATATAAAGTTAGTGCTTCAATTAGCTATGCTTTTGGATGACTCAAAGTAGCTACTTCCAGGAGAACTTAATAAGTTTTCTTCTCTAGTTAATTGAATACACCCATAAATTTTTAATATTATCTTAATATCGAATTTGTTAAGTTAAATCAAATAAATTTGTATGTTCATTCAAAATTGGATAATCGCTCAATCTGTTTTTGCCGTTGGATTCAGCAAGCTTGTTTGATTATTAAGATGTTATATTTCGCTTAATTTTTAGTTTGATATGTTATTTGCACTTCATTATATGCATTTGGAATTTAATTTTTTTTCATTATATTAGTAGTACAATATTTAAAATATGAGTGAGAATAAGTTAAATACCCAGGTTAGTATCAATTCGGATTATGCAATTTTTAAAAATTGATATACAAAACTTAATGCAAAAAGATATCGTAAAGTAAGAAAAATATTCAATTATTCTAAATGTTAAAAAGAATATAAATTTATTAAGTTAAAAGGAAAGATATTAATCTCTCTTTATATATATAGAACAAAATTATTAAAAGTGACAAACCGAAGAAGAATATAAAAATTATAATTTTTAGAATGAATGTAAAAATAAATAGAAAAATAAAGATTCATAAAGTTGAAAGAAAATTCAAGATTGATAATGATAGTTGTAATTATGAATGAAGAATTAAAGCAAAAATTTGTTTAGTGTTTCCAAGTCTAGCAAGTTACACAAAAATTGAAAATACTAAGGATTAGAGAACAAAGAAGAAAGCTACAGTGTTTGCAATAGCTAATCCAATAATAAATTTCAAGCCAGAATTGCTAGATGAAACACCACTGTCAGAAATAGATGCATAGGTTGATGATTCGACAGTTGAAGAGCTACTCTTTAGTGTTTTAGTCAAGGTGTTGTACGAGGTGCTTGTGGTGGTTGAATCACTTGAAGAAGAAGCTGTAGTTGCAACTTGTGGAGCTGTATTTGCAACTTGTGGAGCTTCAGTTGCAATTTGCGGAGCTGCAGTGGCGGAAATTATTGTTTGATAGGAGGAAACAGCAGCCGAAGTGGTTGAATCAAGAGTGATAACAGGAGCAGGTAAGGAAGCAACAGAAATGTAAGTATGGTTAACAGCACCAACAGTAGTTGAAGAGGAATTGGTGGAAACTGTTGAGTTGTATCCGAGAGTTGCATTCATTGTTCTGAATACGGTAGAAGTGTTATTTCCATCGATAATTTTGCCAATAGCAGATGTGACTTCCTGAGTAGCTGTTGGTTCGAAGAAATATTCTGCATCCATTCTGACAAAGGAAGAACATTCTGCAGTGGCAGTTACCCAAGTAGTTGATTCAATAGTAACATAAGAGGTAGAATTAATAGTCACGGTTTCAGTAACAACACCGGCATTATCAGAATTTTGAGCAGATGTAGATGTTTCTGTTGGATATGGAATGTAAACGGTGACATCTGTATCGCTGTCTGAATCTGTAACATATGTGGTAGAATAGTAAATTGCAGAAACTGTTGTAGAGCAAACATCATTCAGACAGTGATAAACAGTGACAGTAGTCAGTAATAAGTTGGAGTAGTCAGTGGCAGTAGTTTCCACAGAAACAGAAGAAGGAACGTATGTAGTGGAACCAGAAACAACTGTTTCGAAAGCAAGCTCGAGACCATCAACATCTGCAACGGCTGCAACAGCATAATCATTTTCTGCACTATTCACATATGGGACCCAAGTTGTAAGTGCGTATTCTGCACCATCAGTTTCAAGTAAAGTAACTGTGGTTTTCAAAGCAGTCACAAGAGTTTCAGTACAAAGATCATCACTACATTTTTGTGTAGTATGTGTTACAAACTCAGTAGATTGCAGATCGTCACTTGTTGCTGTGGATGTAGCACTTGGAACCCATACTACTACATTATAGTCACCATCGTCATCATAAACAGTAAGTGTAGATTTAAAGGCTGTAAGCAAAGTATCTGTGCATACGTCGGACTCACATTTTGTTGAGCTGAATGTGGTGTATTCCGTTGTTGTAATTGTTGAATTATCATATGCAACATCAGAAGAAGTTGTGTTGAAAGAAGTATCTAATTGAGCAGCCAAAGTATTAGAGCTTGTTGCAGAGGAAATGGTTGAGGTGGTATTAAAATAACCATTTGTGAGAGCGGCACTAGCAGTTGCAACAACAGTTGCAAGGATGAGTAAGTTCTGCATTGGAAAAATGTTTTTCAAAAAATGAGAGCTGAGTTGTTTAAGCGATTATTTCCTCACTTTATTTGTTTGTAGAATAATCTTGTGATTATGATTATGGAATATTTTTGAAATCTTCAAGTAAGCAAGAAACAAATGAAATTTGAGAGGAACATGCTTAATATTTATAGTTGAAACAAGTATTGAAAAATGATATCATGAAAAATAAAAACAATAAAATAAAACAAAGTAAAATTCAGTTGTGAGACTCGTGAAAATGTCTAAACTTTTTTTTATTTTCAAAAAACAAAATAAAGAACTAGTTTTTCTTGAAATATTTGTATACATTATTAGTCGATTATTCTGTCTGAATTTTTCTGTAATCCGGCCTCTGGATAAATAGTGTACTCCTTAATTAATCTTTAGCCCCAGTATAATTGTTTTATTTTCCCTGCGTTATGCCAAAAAGATCAGGTGTATTAAACGTTGATGCATATTATTCGACTATTTGTTTTTGTACCTAACCGTTTGACGCATGTTGAAATCTCTCGTCTAATTTTCACGAGGCTAATGTTTTTGTTTGTAGTTTTCATGCATGCATAAAAATTCGTCATGCATATAGTCAAGATGAAAGTAAAGTGTCATTTGAAACTTAGAGAAGAGCTGAAAAGCCAGCTTATTAAAATATGTAGAATAATCAGTAAAGTAGTTATTAAAGCTTTAGTATTACTGCCTTATATTTCTAGGTTAGTTATGCTTTCTTATTGTTGTTTTATTACTGAGGAATAAGTTTCAATATCTAAACGCTGTTTATAAAAAAATTCGTTTCTAAGACTGACTCGAAATTGACTAATATACAATTTCATATTCAGAAAAGCAAGCGAACAAAAATTGCTTGTCTTTGGATTGAAGAATCATTATATTCAGAAGCCATCTGTATGACGGGTTAGATGTTCCTATTCGTTTGCAATGTAAATCATAAAGTACTTCGTTAACTAAAACTGACGAAAGCATACACAACAATCAAAAAATTTCGTCAAAAGAAGAAAAAAATTTGTTAAAAAAATAAAGAATCGACATAAGAGCTAGTGTAAGATCCTGAGACAATTTTAAGCTCTATTTTGCAGATACTGTGTTATACTTCCAGCACTTCCAATACTTCCAGCACTTCCAGCACTTCCAGCACTTCCAATACTTCCAGCACTTCGTGTACATATCTCGCTAATATCTATCAATCTAACAGTAACGAGCTCGCAAGCTGCAGGGAAGCATAATCAAAAATTTTCGAAAGATGAAATTTCTAGAAAGCTGTTTCTTTTTTCCGTTTCCGGAAATTGACCGATGAACAACCTCGATGCTGCTGAATGCTAATGGAATTCACTCAATTTTTAGATTTGCAAGCTAAACATTTTGAGGCTGGCTATTTATTATTTTCAAAATTTTTGCAAAGTTCAGCAATCAATTTCTGCTGGCTTCATAATGCGATTGAAGAGATCTGCAAAAAGTAAAAAGTAAACTCCAATGGCTGGGGATTGCGTAGCCAAAGCAAAAAGTGTCAAAGAAGAAGAAAGAAATATTGATGTAATTTCTTGTAATTTGTTTGTGATTTTGTTTGTGATTTTGTTTATGGTTTTGTTATATTTTCAGACAATTTTTTGCTTTTTTCACAGCTTTATTTTGCTCATTTGGAAATTTATTCTTTCTTCGTTCATAGTTTTGTTCTTCAATGCTCAGCACGTTCTCCAGATACCACTGCGTATCATCTCTTTGTACACAAAGAGGCGTGCGCAATAACGATGATAAACAACTCTCCTAAATGACTATTTTCTAAGTGAACACAAAAGTCATTCATTCTGTTTTGTTCGGGCTCTGTGTTTATCGAATCTTGATAAAACATTAATTTGTGATGATTAACGCGACTACACTTGATCGATGTTGATTCAATTAGGTGTAGTAACATCACGTGATACTCACATGACATATTTACAATTATGAGCACTGCGTATTTTCTTTTTTAATTAAAAAGGTCTTGGTTACCCGACTCTTAGCTTTTCGAGAAGTTTTTCGTTTTTTTTCTCTCTCTTATATACATAATTTCTTTGGAGAAGAGAAAATTTTTTGTAAATTTTAAAAAATATAGTGAAATATTTCAAAGCCTAATTTTGTTAGAGATGAATGAGATCGACAAGGCTAATCAGTTTGGTGTATTGGATATAGGAAAGGCAGAACCAAAAATCCTAACAGATAAACGAGCTAGTAAGAACATGGCAAACGAACAATCAGAATCCGGAAGTGCTAATATCCCTGAAGCTGTTGTGGAGTACATCACTTCTTTCCACCAACACTTTTTGGACAACAATGTTGACGAGTTGCACGTCTTTTACAAGGGTAAGTTCTTCCACTTATCCAACAAGTACTATAGAAACAACTTGTGGCCACATCCAATCAACGATGTTGCGCCATTGGTGAATGACGACCAAGCATTCATTGTATTGTACTCAGAGCTCTACTACCGTCACATATACTCCAAGTTGGAGCCTACCTTGGAACACAGAATCAGCTCTTACAGCAACTACTGCAACTTGTTTAACTTGATCTTGAATCACGAAGGCGGCCCTGTCAGCTTTGAATTGCCTAACTCCTGGCTTTGGGACATCATCGACGAGCTTATCTACCAGTTCAATCAGTTTTCCATCTACCGTACAAGATTGATTTCCAGAGCCGCATCTCCTACCATCCAATTATCCGAGAAAGAGAAATCCGAGATCAGCTTCCTTAGAGAAAACGACGTTTGGTCTGCGTACTCTATTTTGAATGCATTATACTCCTTGATCGGAAGATCCAAGATATACGAGCAATTAACCCTCGAAAAAAATGGCGACTATGCCGGTGCCAAGCAAGCTGCTGGCGAATATGGCTCTTTGTCCTTGTACAAACATTTGGGCTACTACTCCATCATTGGTCTTTTAAGAATCCACACATTATTGGGTGATTTTGTCGTTGCCTTGCAAACCGTTGAATACATCGAGCTTGGAAAGAAGACAATTCCTAAAGTTATCGGTGCCCATCTCATCCAATACTACTACATTGCTGTCTGTTACATACTGTTGCACAGATACACAGATGCTATCAACTCTTTATCAGAAATCTTAGTGTACATTAGAAGATTGAAGGCTATCAGAGAAGCCAACCACAACGGCTCCAACTCTTCTACTCCATTTGACTTCTATGCCAAGAAGATTGAACAAATGCACGCCTTGTTGGCTCTTTGTATTGCCTTGTGTCCAAGCTCCAGCAGCAGTTTAGACGATCTGTTGAAATCTGCATTGAAGGAAAAACACGGTGAACAGATGCAAAAATTTTCTAAGGGCGAAGATTCCGTAACTAAGGTAAAATCTGTGGAGGAGTTATACTGGTTTGGGTTCCCAAGATTTGTTAATATTTCTACTCCAAGATTAGACACTCCTGAGCTTTCTGCTGATTGCTCTCAACTACACTTGAAGATTTTTATGAGCACAGTCAAGAATTCTTTGTTTAACGATGAGTCCTTGAGATCATACTTGAACTTGTACTCTAGTATGGAGTTGAGCAAATTACAGAACTTTTTGAATATTGAAAAGAAGGAGGAAGGTAAGAAAATTGAATTGACCAAGTTGAAAGAAGACACCTTAGCATTCAAGCTTTCTAACACCCAGATTTGCTTGACAGAAGCCTCCAAGAACACCAGCAATTCCGACTTGGTGGATGACGATTTCACAAATAGCTTGCTTAATGGGGAACCTATGAACACACATTCCGATTTCGATATTATTTTGAATAACGAGATCATTGAGATCATCGAGTTGAAGCAGGCACGTAACTTCTCTCAATGGTTCATCAGAAACTGCCAAAAGAACATGGGACTTCAAAGAAACATTATTGGCGGGCCAGACTACCAAAAGTATAGCAACAACAAGAGATTCGATAGAAGAGCTGGCAAGAAATAATTGGTCATATCTACGTGTTGGTTAATCATGTTTTTTTCTATATAATGAATAAGTAATTTTCACCCTTTGTACGTTCAAGTGTAGATAAAATGAAACCATATAGCCGGATATAGCCACTATCCACCCTAAATCCCTACATCCAAAATCACACACACCATGCTCTATGTACACCTTTAGAGTTTAAACTATAACCTCGAAAAACCCTTTGCCAAAACATGTAACATCAAAAACCAATACATCGGTAAAACGTAACATTTACGACTACTTGCATTTTAAAACCCTAACACCTATATTCAAACACCTTTAAGCCCAAAAACCACAAAAATTATACAGCCTTAACAGTTGAAACCCAGACACCAGACGCTATTTTTTTATCTCTGTTTATTTCACCCGGTTGAGCTGGCAATTACAGAAAAAGTCGGCACTCAAAAGCCTCAACTGTTTTTTTGTCTTTTTTTTCTTTTTCTTTTTGTTATTGTTGCTAGCTAAAATTAGACCAATTACGTACATTTCCTAATCGGGTAAGGTACTTAAGGTCCGTCTAATATCGTACAGGAAGAGCATCCAGTCAAAACATCAAGACAATACAAACATCAAGATACAAACATCAAGATACAAACGGTAGCATAAACAAACACTACTTATTGTAGACAACCACATATGAAGGCAAAACATACAGAAACGCAATGCAAACAACAGAGCACAATAGATGTGCTCGATTATACGGGACAGCAGCCCATGTAGAGCGCCAAGTGTTGTAGATTTTCTGACAACTGAAGAAAAAAGCTATACTATTATTAGCTGATTGGCAGCTTGCGTTCTAGTCTTTTGCTTCTATTTATTCTATTATGCCAGCTAGAGGAGTGCATTGTATGTTGAATAAAAACGGAAACTATGGGCGTTAAACAAGCGCTCATGTTGTATTTTGTGTGGATAATGCATGTCTGGTGCAGCTTTTTATACTAGACGAGGCCGAAACTTGCGGATATCATCGCTGCTTTTCCCCCTTTTCCACAGCTCCTGTTTAGTCATTGATGAGGATCACTAAACAACATCAACAAATTCAAAATTTGCTCGAGATTTTGCTGCTGGCGCTTTCGTCGTGTGTAGAACCTGTATGGACCTCGCGCCCCCAAATTTAAACTTTAAGTTTATGTGTATAGTGTCCTGTTTATGTTTGCAATTATTAACCGCAGTAGGGCAAATCAGGCATGCTATTTTTGTGACAGCCTATGAGCAAACACTGTTCAAGATAATTTGTCTATTTTTAGAATCTTCAAATCATGGATTTAGACGAGATCGAGGGCAAAATTTCGCGCAATATCCATGTTCAAACTATTCTGGTAGCGTAGTGCACACTATCAACCATCACGCGCTTTCGTGTATCACGTTATCCAGTTTCCAACTATAAATACCACGATAGATCCCACTCTGCCAAAAACTCCTGTCAACCATACACAAAAAAAATTGACCTTCTCAACAGCTCATCTGAATATTAATTGCAAGTTCTTAGCTTTAATAATCATTAGACTACACAAACATACTTCAAACAAATACCAACCTAAAATGCGTTCATTCACCACTACTTCTGCCTGCTTAGCTGCCATGATTAGCACTGGTTTGTCAGCCTATGTTCCAGGTGAAAACTGGAGTACTTTCACCCCTACTTTCACCATCTCTGGTGCTACCACTGATTACAACGGTACCTTTGGTATTGCCGTCATTCCTTTGAGCACCACCAAGGCCAAGAGAGACGTTACTGCTCAACCAATCACCCAAATCGGTGACGGTCAAATCCAAGCCACAACCAAGACCACCACCCCAAAAACCACTCTTCAACCAGTGACCCAAATCGGTGACGGTCAAATTCAAGCTACCACCAAGACCACTACCCCAAAAACCACTCTTCAACCAGTGACCCAAATCGGTGACGGTCAAATTCAAGCTACCACCAAGACTTCTACCGCTCAGCCAATCACTCAAATTGGTGATGGTCAAATCCAAGCTACCACTTCTACCGCTACTCCAGCTACTCAAATTACCGACGGTCAAGTACAAGCCACTACTTCTACTGGATCTGCCTCCGCCACTTCCACTGCTGAACTGGATGATTCCAATCAAGTCGTTGCTTGTAAAAGTAACGGTACTCTTGCCATGACCTTGAACGGCGGTATCTTAAAGGATTCCCATGGTAGAATTGGATCCATTGTTGCTAACAGACAATTCCAATTCGATGGTCCACCACCTCAAGCCGGTGCTATCTACGCTGCTGGTTGGGCTATTGCTGAGGGTAACTTGGCCATTGGTAACACCACTACATTCTACCAATGTTTGTCCGGTTCTTTTTACAACTTATACGATGAATCCTTAGGTGCTCAATGTACCCCTGTTAATTTGCAAGTCACATACTTAGTCGACTGTTAGAAAAAATTTTGCACAAAATAATTTGCTCTTCTTTTAACATGTTAACCAAATAGCTGGCTATATTGTCTTTATTTCTCTAGACTATGATCTTCGTCATTCTACCCTCTCAGTTAATTATTCTATCCTTTTGTATTTTACATTCATTTTGCATTTCATTTTTTACTGTCACATTAGTAACATAGTGATCTATATTCTACCTCAATTAATTCGATAAGTTTTTATAATTTTTTTGTAAGAATTGTAGAACATTAAAGTTAAATCGTGAAAAAATACATGTAATTTCTCACTTGGTTATCATTTAGAGCATCATATGAGATGTTGCTGCTTCATGGTATGTTGCAAAACATGCTTTTATTATTAATACTTCTGAATATATTAAGCTCCAAGTCTAGTTGCCTTCGCTCTTTAACTAATATCGGATTTTAATATACAATAATAAATAAATCTTAGTATCAAACAACTCATCAAAACTTCTTAAGGTCTTTTTTTTTTGCTTGTATGAACACTTGTCTTTCTCAATAACTTTACTAATTTTGCTTAACTTTATTACGTTTTCTATATTTCGAAAATCAAAAATCAAAAATCAAAGAAAATTACGAAGAAAAAGAAACATCAAAACAGTCAGCCTTAATTCATGTGTCAATTTTTGTTTACATTTTCTGACATATTGATGGCCTGATAGATGTTTTGAAAGGAGTCTCATGTTAAAATTCTAAAACAATTTTCCGGTTTGGGAAATATTTTCGTCATGGGCTTCTGTGCAATGCATTAAAAATTATTAAAAAAAAATTTTTACCAAACAAAAAACCAGCACACCAAAAATGGTTTTATAAATAAAACATCATACCTCAATTTTGTGGTTATAAAAAAATTTTCTCTATCTTTAATAGTTAAGGTTAAATTTACAGATTCTTTTGGAAATAGTATGAGATTCAACAATTACTAACTAGATATTTGAGATTCGGCGAAGAGTTCCTATATTCATTCATTCGTTTAATTTGATACTTCTGGTATCTGAAATCTGATCAACATACACTTTACTCTAATAGTTTACTTCAAAGTTTTCTTTTTTGATTAATATTTACCAATTCAGTCGTTTTTTTTTACTTTAGTTTTACCCCTTTTTTTCGTATTTTTTTTTTTATTTTTAGATACACTATTATCTTGTACTATATTATATTACTTTGATTTTGTTTTAATATCCTATTTTTTTGTATTATTTTTCCTTTTTATTCTTTGCTAGATTTGTTTTGACTTTCAGAATACCTTTATCTCTTACTAGTTAAACAGTGCTAAACCAGAAAGCCTTGTATCACCTAAAATTCATTCGCTTATTACTACCAAACAAATTATATTGAAAACTGAACAATAAACAGGCTCATATAATATAAAAGTTACAATGTTGTTGTTCTTTGCACTCATTCCAATATTTTTATATTCAACGATTAGCTCTGCTGAGCTTTCCGCAAATTTTCAAAGTTTCCAAAGACCCCCATTTGATTTCGGCTCCATAGGGAATGAATTGCAGTTTGGAGGAAATTTTGATTCCATATCGCTTTACAACTACCCTACCCAGAAATATCTTCTTACGACGGACCCATCCGAATTCAACACATCCTATAGTACACTTTATCTAGAAGATTCTTCAAATAGTCAAATATATCCTGTTGGAAACATTAATGGTAAAGTCAACATTATTTCTTCTTTCAAAGATTCCTATGTTATTTCTGGCTCCTTTAACTCCATAAGTTTAATCGATGAAAATGGTTCCTCATCACAGGATTCCAAAAATATTGGCTCTTTGGCCCTATACAATACCTCAACAAACACATTCACAAATTTGGATCCAAACAATGAACTAGTAGGCTCCGTTAATACCATATATGGTGATGATAGCAGCAATTTAATTTACATTGGCGGTGATTTCTCATACAACAAGACTTACTCGTTAGCTGTTTATGATGGCTCCAAAAGTTCCTTATCAATCACATCTTTCAAAGGTTTTAATAAAGGCTCGGTAGTAAATTCTATATCTAGAATTTCAGATGATACCATTGTTTTTGGGGGTAATTTTTACGAGTTGGGCGTCCCTCAATTACAATACACCAACCAAACTTATTTCTTAGAATTTGAAGAATCTATTTTATCAAACTCGTCTATCAGCTCCAACTCTAGTATTGAGGATATTTTGATTCAAACTGAACAAGTAGTGTCTTTCAAATATGCATCTATTAGTGCTGATAATACTAAATCTGGTAATTATGAAGACCTTGCCTGTCCAAGAACATCAAACTCTTGGTTGACCAATGATGGACAACTAGGTGCTTGGAATGCAAGATTACCTTTTTCAGTATCTCCTTCTAAGATTAGAATTTACAATTCAAGAGAGGATGATACAGGGGTAAAGTATTTTAGATTGTATACCTCCCCCTCCAACTCTATTATGAACTTGACTTACATTGATCCATCCACAAATAAATTGGCTTCTTGTGATGCCTGGTGTCCATTATTGGCATTTTCTGACTTATCTTCTAAATATGAAAAAATTGATGATTCTTCCATGACAAATATCAGTTTTAGCAACGCGGGAGGTGTGGCAGCATCAATCCAATGGTCCAACGATTATCAAGATTTTGGATTCATCAATGATTTAGAAGTTACATACATAGACTTACAAATTGTCGATTTTTACGGATCCAATGCAGGCTTGAATGCTGTCCAAATGTTCACCACGGAAATTCTAACATTTTCTAATAGTACATTAAATGAAGATAGTTGTGGTTCCAAAGACAATAATAGTTATTCCGAAATAACGGGCGATGGATGGACACTTTCTTCCACTGGCCAATATATGGTTAACAGTATTTCTGACTTGAGCAAAGCATCTTCCGATGCTTGGGGCGTCACTTTCTATCCGAATATTTCTTATTCAGGAGACTACAAAATCGATTATATGACACCAGGCTGTCAGCAGGATTCTACGTGCTCAACTAGAGGGATTGTAGATGTAGTGTTTTGGGATGGTCACGGTAATGTTTTAAACAAATTTACTTCAGCTCAAACAAATGAATTCAATAAGATTGAAACAGTATTTAACGGTCATATTAACATTACTGATGGTAGTAGACCTTCAGTCCAAATTCAAGTGAGTGAAAGCAGCCCATCTGGGACTGACGTTTTTGTTGCTGATAAAATTGGTGTTACAATATTATCAATTGATGATTTAACAAATTCTACAAACTCCACCATGGGTAAAATTGTCACAAATAGCAGTGTAACTTTCAACTCATCTGAATATAAAATTCCATTGAATGGTTTGTTTGAATACTCCTTGAAAAATTTTTCAAGCTTTCCTGATTCTTCCACTTATAATTTTTCTGCAACTGATTTCAGTAATAAGTATGTCGGTAATTCTTCCATTAATCAATTTGCTGCTTCTCAGTTATCAGATACTGCGCTAATCCTCTCGTTACAATTTTTGAATAACACTCTTTACTGTGGTGGTGACTTTACAAATGTTGAAAATTCAACTGCGAGAGTAAATAATCTTTTTGGTTTAAGTTTAAATTCAGCTGATCAAAATAATAACATCGGAGTTTCTGGCTCATTGGATTTGTCAGATGGTCTTGATGGAAAGGTCAATGATCTTTTGATTTACGATGATCAGTTGTATATTGTTGGTGAATTCAATGGAACTTCGAAGAATGATGCAAAAATTAATAACTTGGGAGCGTCTTCAGGTAACAGCTCGTTATCTCATGTCGCAGTATTAAGTCAAGGTAATAATTGGTATAGTCTTGGTTCTGGAGTCACTCAGCTTGATAATTTGAAGTATTCTTCAATTGCCTCTATCAATGGAACGATGTATTTAATATTTAGTGATTCAAGCGCAGAGGTTATTAATATTTGGAATGTTGCTTCTAATGAATGGATTAACAATTCTGATTTTAGTAATTCTGGCATATTTATGAATATTACCTCTGCCGGTTCTTCGAGCTCTACATCAATAATGGCAGGACATATATCTTTGCTAGGTTTGATTACTAAATCTTCGAAGACCGCTTTTTTGAATTCTGATGATAAGCTCTCCCAATCTGCATTACAATTTAAAGATTCTGATAATTCCGAGATCAACCAATTCCTTTTTATCAATTCAAGTTTATCTATTATTGCTGGTAAATTCACCACTCTGCAGGGTAATTTTAGTAATTTATTGATTAATAATGCTGGTTCTTACTCTACTATTGATAATATTGATTACAATAACACTGCAATCAATAAAATATCCGTTGATTCTAATAACAGATTTCTTTTTATTAGTGTTGACGGTATTTTCACTTACTCTAATACTCAAAAATCTAATGTTTTGATTTATGATTTGGAATACAAAAATGTTACAGTTCCTGGAATGCTTTCAAAAAATAATGGTAATGAAACTGCGAGTGTTAACTCTTTCTATTATGACGAAAAAACTAATCAATTGTTAGTGGGTGGTGATTTTGATTTGGCTTCGGCTATGACTTGTCAAACTGTTTGTTTCTTTGATTTAAATTCTAATAGATGGGAATACAATTCCCAGAACACATTTTCCGCAGGTAGTGTTGTGAACTACATGAACATTACAAATAATGACTTATTTTTAACTGGTTTATTTAATTTGAATAGTTCGACTAGTTATTTTGCTACTTACGATTTTTCGAAAACTGCTTTCAGTTTAGAAACAAATATTTATAATTCCAATTCAAAAATTGCGAAACGTGATAACTCAACATATGGAATTCCTGGTGCTGTGAGTCAATATGTTTTGATTGATGGCTCTCTTGGACCTGACTACAGAATGTTGTTTATGGGTTCTAATTACATTTCTGCTTACAACACTTCCTCTTGGACAAGACTTGACAGATTGAATAATGAACTATCAAGTACTTCGACCTTTAAGAAATTAGAATTTATCAATCTCACAACCAAAAATAGCACGAAGAAGGTTCCTACTTCGAATGATTATTATTTTGCATCATCTCAAGCTGCATTGTTAGTTATTGGTGATATTATTTTCAATTCTTATGGAAGCATTCATGTGTCAGCTGCTGTTTTCAATGGAACCAATTGGTTACCATATATATACACTACAAGCAGTTCGGGTAAAACTGCTCAAGTAAATGATTTCATGATTAACAAAGCTATATCAATGGATAGTCTTAATTCTGATTTTTTCAAAAGTCTAAAAATGGATAGAGGTTGGATTGTTTTTATTGGTTTAGCTTTAGCTTTAGGTACCATGATGATTTTAAGTTTGGGAGCCATGTTGATTTTGTTTTGGAGAAGAATGCGCAATGATGGTGGTGGTATTCATCAAAGAATTGCGGAGGGCGATATGTTAGAAACAGTTCCTCCATCGAAGCTTTTTAGTGAAATGGATGAGTTCAAATTTTCAGATTGATTTGATTGTGTACTTTTTAAATTTTTTTATATACTTTATTTTTTTGATTTATTTTTTTTGTAACTTTGTTCATTAGCTTTTTTTTTATTTCTTTAATTTTTTTTGTTATTATTAATTAATTGTTATTGGTATGTTATTACTATTTTGAGATGTTAAACTGTAATGAAAATTTATAAATTTTCAAAATTTTGGATTCATTAGAGCTGATGTCAATACTTTTAACGTGGTGGTTTTTACAAATATAATTTTTTTTCAACACTTAATAAGGCCTTATTTATGATTAATCAAAAAATACTGCAATAATTGCGAACAAGCCATCGTTTTAATTAATGAATATTGTACACATAGAAATACTAAATACTATTTTAAAGGTAAAATTTGTAGATAACTTCATGTCACCTAATTTTATAAAAATGAAAAACAAAAAAAAAAAAATTAAACAAAGGAGATTAAGTACAGCATACAACCCTGTAATTCCAATTCTCAATCAAGCATCGGAATTCTTTTTCTCTTCAACTGAATCAACATAAGGTTCAGCAATTGTGGAATCATCTTCACCCAATAAAGACATGTCGTAACCTGTTGATTGTAAGTAAGCTAAAAACTTTTTATCTTCTTCAATCATAGCGGTAGGAGAAACATCAGGAAGGAAAAACAATCCAATAAAAGCGGCAAATAAAGCCAAAGCAGAAGCAACATAGTAAGGAACACTCAAACCGTACTTTTTTTCAACAACGGGAAAGATATAAGTACCTACAAAACCCCCTACTTTACCAATTGCAGCACAAATAGAATAGTATGTACCTCTAATTGGAGTTGCAGAAGTCTTTGAAGCTAAAAGACCAATTTGATCACCTGGACCAAATTCACCAAAAGTCATGAAAATACCATACATAACGGTGAAACCAGCAACATGTTTTTTCAACGTATCTAACGCACCACCAAGAGCAAATCCAAATGCAACCTGACAAAGCAAACCAATAACTAATGTGAGTCTTGGACCAATAAAATCTGCAGAAATAGCACCCAAAAAAGCACCTGGAATATAAAACAAGTTGAAAACAACATTCCAACCCATTGTTTTATAAAGGTCGTCTCCAGGAATAATAATGTTGATAATAGTGGAAGAATAGATACCAAAAGCATAAGCTGAGAAATCATAGACAAACCAAATAATAGAAACACAAGTTAATCTGAACCAGTAAAATCTGAAGACAGACCAGTATGGGATTACAGTTTTTTTGAATCTTGTCTTTTTGAAATTATCACTATCTTTGATAGATGTTCTCAATATAAGTAAGATAAAAGGAAGAACTGCACCAAGACCGAGAGTAATTCTCCATACAGGTTCCAAATGCTCTACACCACAGATACACAACAAAACTGCAGGGACGATAGAAGAAATGACAAAACCAGCATCAATAGCAAAATTTGTAAACCAAACAAAGTATCTATTTCTGGATTTAGCAGGCAACATTGCAGATGCTTCAGCAGAAGCAACAGAACCAGTTGGGTATTCTGAACCAATACCAATACCAATGAAAAATCTATAGGCTGTCAAGGCAGCCAACATACCTTTAATGGAGCCATTTTTACCCCAAGAACCAGAACAAAGAATAGCAAAAATGATCAAGATAAAGTTGGAAATAAGCATACCAGTTTTTCTGGATAGCTTGTCGGAAACGTAACCAAAAGAAAGCTGACCTACAATGATACCAACGAAAGCAATAGCAGAGACGTTGGAGATAGCACGTGACTCACCATACTCCTTAGGATAAAGGGTTGACAAACAAGTGGAGATAGTACCGATGGAGTTATTGATGTAACCATCAGAGTATAATCCAAGACCCGCATAGGCGGCAGTCTTGATGGTTTCGGAGTCGTTTCTGTGATCGTTTTCCTCGGTTAACCTGATTGGAACCTCGGCGCCGTTGTCATCGTGAAGTGAATAGCCAGCTTCGTGGATTTGCTCCTCTGTCTTGTTTAACAAAACTTCCTTTTTTGCACGAGAAACCCAACCGGTGGTGAGCTCACCAAACGATTTTGGAACATCTCTAAGCCAGACAGACATTCTTTTTGAATAGGGGAGTGTATATTTTACGCGAGGCAGATATCAGCGACAAGCAATTGCAACGCCTGGGGAGAATATAAATAGAAAACAATAAAAGCAAAGATAAACTGCGCAAAAGTTCAATTGCGCGTAGCAGCGAGGATCTGGAAGATGTTGTTTATATTATGAAAGAATAAAACCAATCCAAGCAAAGAAAAGAGAAGAAATACAGAACCTTATAGCAGATGAGTCCAAAAGTGAGGAACCAAAGCCAATTTATAGACTTTTTTTTATCAAAACTGTAAAGCGATGCCAATTAATAATTTTTTCTAAAATACAATTGATCAGCATTTTTAAAATTCATGGATACTACAATTCTACCAACACTACTGTAAAAGTATTGGGTAATTGTCGCTCGACCTCTTTACTTATTCATAGTTAATAATGACAATGTGTACAAAAATGAGTACTCATCACCCAAAACAGCAATGAATTTTCACATGTGAGCTTGAATTAAGAAGTTTATTGGCTGGCTGCACGCCTATTTTTGTTGCGGATTTTTTTTACAATTATTTAAGGTTTTCAGGCAACGTAACCGAATATAAACTAAACATACTTGCAACTAACCAATCAAAGTTCAAGATTGTTGGTCATACAAGTTGGAACATATTAGGACGTTATTGACAAAGAATACAAATGTCTGGAAACTTTGGTAGCACAAAGAACAAGAAAATGATACAAAACTATTTAGACTTTTCATAAAAAAGATGGAGTAAATTAATTAGCAAGAAAGATGGCTATTGTCTTTCGAAAAATAGCCCTTTGATTGAGGCAAATAAACTCTTGTTTTAATGGGGGAAACGTCATTTGATCAAAACAGGAAAACATTATTTGATCCAAACAGGAAAAAAGCATTTGATCTACGAGCTAAACAATTTGCAATTTCAAAAGCAACACAACTTAAAAAGTCAAATAATTATTAATTTGCAATTTGAGAAACAGAAAGTGTATTTTCTGAAAGTCAGTTTTAAGTTTTTATAAAAACTTGACCCATGAGAAAACAGCAAAACAGGTCTTGTTTGCTGAAGACACACTAGCACTGAGTAAGGAAGCGTAGTTTGTTCAGAAACAGAACCTCTGATTTGAAAACATGTTTGTAACAGACGACATTGGATCAAAATTGGCAGTTGCAGTGAAGTTGAACAGAATAAAGATGTCATTAAAAAGATAGCCGTGGAAAACTTCCTTTCGAACCCAATTTTTTTTATTCTATTTTTAAAAACTAGCCTATTGTTAATGATGTATTCTGTGTACCTTGTGTATTCTTAAGGATTAGGCTTTGATCTGTTACTCCTTTACTCGTATTGGTCTACACGTGTGATCTACGTTTTCTGTTTCTATTTGCTGTTTTTGTTGCTAAGGACGAATATATCCCCGTAAATTTCAGATATGACATTTGCTTACTAAGTGTACAGAATGCTCAATGTAATAATATCAGTACATACTTATTAATTATCAAAGGATTTAAGGCAAAATCTGCAATTTTCGGAATTTAGTATACCGGCATCCTTAACCAAGATCAGCCCAGCTTGTCGATCCTAAGATAGCGATTAGTATTGCTCAGTTGCTCGCTAATGCCCTTGTTATTAAAAGAACACCTCTTCTGTCTAATTTCCTGAAAAAAACAAAGGCTTGTACCCCATGACCTGCGCAGATACCTGCCGATTTCCATCACCATGCTGGTTTTATGTTTGCTTTGAAAGCCTCATCACCTTCTGCAGCCTAATCTGGTAACTGCGTGAATCACTATTCAAATTGCGCATCCTTCATCAACTCAAAAAATAGAAAAAAAAAAAAAGAAAACTTGATGCAAAACGTGCCACATGCATCCAAAATAGAGAGCCAAAAAAGGTTATGCACAATTTTAATATGGCTTTCCTAATACGGAATAGTTAAATCTTCACTAATCGTAGCCTAAAATACTGATATATCTTTCAATAGCATAAAGCCTAAATATTGAGATATGTTTTAATAACAGATACATAAACAAATTACAAAAATAGTGGGATTCAAAAGCTCTTCAGCACCAATTTATAAGGTTTTGCAGTATTCTACAAACCAAACTTTCTCAACATTATCATACCGAAAAAAGATGTATATTTTTAAAAAGAAATGAAAAAAAAGAAATTGTTTTCCCTTATTTTTTTTTTGCCAACTACAATCACGTCCGCTCCCTGTTTTTCAATTCTCTCAATCTGTCTTTTGCTCTCAAAGTGGTGTTTTGCTGGTCTGTGTTCTCGTTAATTCTTAATTGCAGTAGCATTATCTGCGCTCTTTCAGAAACGTCCTCGTTATCTGTAGGAACAGAAACTTGACCTTCCTTGGCTATTTCAGGATCCGTCACCAGCTTCAGATGCTCTAGAACCCTTAATCTGGATTTTGTTCTGCTGTTTTCTGGTGCACTGCTTCTCAATTTCTGAAGTAATGTATCAATAATTGCATTGGATTCCTCCTCTGCCTCATCTGCCTCTTTCATCTCGTTGGTTTCATCATCATCATCATCATCATCATCGTCATCATCGTCATCCTCAGTAAGATCCGGAACACCCTCAGCTTGTTTACCATCGTTTGGACTGGTCGACCGGTTCATAGAACCCTTACCACTGATTGTATTATCAGTTGCGCTATTTGAGGAAACATTATATTTTTCCTTCGGTTTCTCTCTCAGTACCTTATGCTTTGGCTTGCTTTTACTGGCCATTCTACTCTCAATAAGTCTTTTTCTAACTTCGTATGCTCTTTGTTCTTCTTCTCTTTGAATATTCTCGATATGTGCTTTCTTATACTCTTGAATGAAATTAGAGAATTTTTGGAAAAAAGTATTTCTGGCAGTAACATCTTCTATACTCTCACCAAAATATGACATTAAGCTATTGTAGTTTTCAATTGTAGTTTTCAAATGTTTGATTAAAATAGTAGCCTTAGTATTAGCTCTAGGAATCTCTTTCGCAATAACAACCAAAATTCTATCATCCGGATGTAATTTCTTTGGATCGCTTAAGTTTCCTTTTCTGGTGGATTGTTCAATGTTTCTGATTTGTTGATCATATGCGTTACAATCATTCTCCAATTGTTCTATTGATAAATTTGCTACAGCGGTAACATTCTCCAAATCATCAACAAACTCGGTAATATTAGGAAAATAAGTACGAACAACTCTTTCGATATAATGCAAAAATGTCATTGTGTTCTTATCATCCTTCATGAATTTCAATCGTTGCAAAGTTCCGATCTTAAAACCCTGTACTTGCTTTCTGATATCATTCATAAAATTACCCAATGATCTAATTATATCCAATAAATCTTTCAACGCAGAAGAATCCTTCACAGCCTCAATTGCTAAATCTAAATTTTCCAACTTAGCCTCCAAATCAGTATGATCCTTTACGTATGTATTGCACACCAATAAAGCTCTAGATCTAGATTTCCAATAATGATGTAAATTATAGCATAACTCAAGGTAAACTCTATCTGGTCTCTCCAATTCTTCTGGATTTTTTTCAGGAAGCGTCGGAGGATAAATCGTATAGTTGGTACCGTAGGGTTTGAAATTTCGTATCAAGCTATCAGGGATGTTGTTCAAACTATCTTTATTGAAAAATTCTAAAACATTTAAGTTATTCAACACTTGCTTATCACATCTCAACACCAACCCGATCAATTCCATCTCAGAAGATGAAGCATATGCGTGCAAATTGATTCCAAATTGTTGAGCTAAATCTCTTTTTAAAAAGGAAATCTTACGATTCTTATCTGAAGAGCTTTGTTTGCTCTTAATTTTAATTTTACTTTCTTTTGCTGGAAAGTAGGCTTCAACTTCCTTCAATACACCCAACTTAGATAATTCATCAAGCATTTCAGCTTGATCAGCTTTATCAGCCCAGAATGTATGATTGACATTATCAACTTTATCCCAATGGATCTGTTTCAATTTCTTATTTGGTTTAGGCATATGATTATCAATCAATTCTCCGGTAGAAACAGATCTTGTCATAGCTAAAGTTGGATTTATGTTGCCTGGGGTCAAAAAGCTAGGCATTCCTGGTGCTGGGGGTTTTCCACCTATTGAGGGTGGCATTGGTGGCGGTGGTGGCGGTGGACCTCCACTCATTGAAGGTGGCATTGGCGGCGGTGGTGGCGGTGGACCTCCACTCATTGAAGGTGGCATTGGCGGCGGTGGTGGTGGTGGACCTCCACTCACTGAAGGTGGCATTGGTGGCGGTGGTGGTGGTGGACCTCCACTCACTGAAGGTGGCATTGGTGGCGGTGGTGGTGGTGGACCTCCGCTCACTGAAGGTGACGTTGCTCTTGATGCAGTTTTGCTAATTGTAAACGAATTTGACAACACTAAGTCATTTTTGCTACCAAGGGCCGAATTCAATACTTTTGGTGTTGCACCTCCTTCTATTCCGTTTGTTGGTTCATTCGAATATACAGATGATAATTCTCCCGAATGCATTTCTCTAATTTTGTCTTTAGTTTCTACTATAGATTGTTTAGTATAATCGGACATAGAAGGCAATGGTGGTATCTGTGACTTATGATGAGCACTGATCACTTCAGAAGAGATAGGCATAGAAGGTAACGGAGGTGCTTTTCCCATACTCAACCTTTGTGAAAGAGAATTTCGTCTAGGCAACTTTGTATCTGAGACTGGTTGCTGCAGTTTTCCAGTTATGTTCGAATCAAAATCAGTAGTGCCAATTTTAGAGGATTGTGAATTGGACCTTGAAACTGTAGAAGAATTGGATCTGTGCACTGTCGGACTTTCCAGTATGGATGTATCCTTCTTTTTTGTCGGAGAGTTGATGAATCCCATTCTTTTTAACGAGCCTGATCTACTGATAGTGTTACTTCTACTAATAGAACCGCTTCTACTAATGCTATTGCTTCTGCTAACAGAAATGATCGTCTCCTGTTGATTACCTGTCAATTCAGTATCATATCCCTTAAGAGGTTTCAGTTTCCCATTTTCTCCAGCTAACACATCTGCCAATAAACCATTTGAAGAAGACCTGAACATAGATGATTTTTTTGGGAGCGAAAGCATATCCTGTGATTCAATTTCAGCTTCATGTATGATTCGTGAATTTCTTCGATCACTGATTACTCTTGATCTTCTCAAATCAGCGCCTTCGCTTGCAGATAATCTATGAGCACTATTACTTAAGGTTTTCAATTTTCTTTCAAATCTCTCTTTGTCTATTACTCTTTGTCTTTCAGTAGAGTCTACTTTTTCTCTTAATTCAAAAATCTTTGCTTCTCTCTGTTTGATTTCAGATTCATTATTATTAATAATTCTAACCAATTCATTGATTCTTCCTTCAGAACCCATTCTGAGCTGTTCTTTCAATATATTTCTTTCTCTTACAACTTCCTCCAAGTTTGAATTCAATTCCTTAGTTTCTAAAACAGCTCTTCTTGCAGTATCATCTGTTTGCAAACGATCCATAATTCTTTGAATTGCACCACTCAAAACATTTTCCGAATCTAATCCTGTTGTTGATGACTCGTTGACTATATGATAAATAACAGAATCAATTAACTGATACATTCTTGTAACTTCAGAATTATCCTGAGATATTTTACCATGAATACCTAATCCACTTTTGCTGTTATTGAAACTATTGTCAGATGCGCTGTTAGATATTAATAATAAATTAGATGCAATAGAACTTAAATAATTTTCTCTTTCAGACCCTTTATTGAAGCTTACTAAATCTTCAACAATTTTTTCAGTAGGTAAATTACCGTCTAATGATTCACTGTCCATTCCATGAATCAATTCTTCATAATCTTCTTTCGCGAAAGATAAATATCTTTCTATTTGCTGGTCTGTAACGTCGTGATGCAACAATCTCATCTTTTCAAAAACAAATTCTACGTTAGCAACTTTAAATAAATTTCGCATCTTTATACGCTCTTTCAAATCTTCAGATCCCTCCACGAGAGAAATAATCAATAAAACAGTTGTTAATGAATAATCATGCAAATTCAAATTATTTCTAAATGCCTGATCATTATGTCTGGATGGATATGGGGAATCTAGACATTTTTCCACACTGCTCAACCAAGGTTGAAAAATCAATTCTTCATCTAAATGGCCCTTTTTAACCACATCTTTCATTGTGTTCAAAATATTATTTCTTCCAATTGGTGGGTTTGCATAAGATAACAAAGCTAAAATTTCGGTAGCAAATTTTCTGGTGGATAATCTTGGACTTACCAAACAGAAAACTAACCCTCTGATTGGAAAAGGGGATTCCACCATAATATCTGCAGCGGCCGCATTATTAGCAATTGCTTTATAGCAATTTAATATTATCAATTCCCATTCAAGATCTTGATTAGTTCTAATTGATTTTTGTGCAATGGTTGATAGTAACTGTCCTAGAACAACATGACCTTGATGTTCAAGAAAAGTTTGCATGAAGTCTGCTCTTGATTTTTTCTTTAATATTTTGAGTAATGTTACCAAATGCTTACCGCTCACAAGTTTTTTGTCCATTATTACTTTTACGTACCATTGTGGATCGCCTTCTTTAACATTTGCGTTTTTTAGTTGTTTGTGGTTACTATTATTAGAACTAACACTCAATAAGGTAGGTGAGGATTCATTGTCGTTTTTATACAAATGGGATCCAGGATTACTTGTTTTTCTCGATCTTCCATAAGACTCCACACTAGATGTTGTACTTTTTAGATCATCATAATCTAAATCGTTGGATGACGCCAATGCATTAAGATTGGATGAGCTTTTCTTGTTATTTTTCAATTTTCTTAAAAAAGACTTTTTAGGTAGGACTTTCGCTTGTGAGTTATTGCCAGAACTGTTGAAGTTTCTGTTCATATCATTACCGATTGTGTTTGTATGATCTGGATAATATGGGTCTAATGAACCCATTCTATGTAAATTGTTATCAAATTCAGATGTAATTGATTTTTTTAATAATTTTCCACCTTCTATAACTGTTTCCTTCAACGATTCTATCGAGGCTTTCTTTAAAAGCTTTCCAGTATTCTGTTTCTGAATTTCTGTGGGTGATACTATTCCTGATTTGAAATCATCAAAAGTCATTACGCTACTAGGGTTATCATTTGCTGCCGTGCTATGATAATTGGAACTACCTGAAGGAGCTCTACTATCTGTGGACTGAACAGTGACGGTTCTTTGGATTGTAGGTTGAATCGGATGGCTTTTCATCTCGCTTCCACTATTCACTGTATGGTTACTATTGTTGCTTGGATTTCTTTTCAAACTGCGAGAACCTACTGTAGGAACATTATTCATATTAGCAGAATTATTTAGAGCAACAGCTGCAGTTAGAATTGCTTGTCTAGACTTACTGTCATCAAGCCCAGCCAAACCTTTAGCTTCATTCTTTCTGGATGGCAAAAACATTACTTCCACAGGTGCATTTTTTTCTTCCATCATATCATATCTCATCCCCGTAGTCAAATCACTATTATTAACAGCATTGGGTGCTGATAAGTTTCGCGAATCAGCTGAAGTTTTTTTATTTTTGAATAGTCCTCCCAAGAATCCAGTTGGTTTTTCTGAACCTTCATGACCATTTGAACTACTTGATGTTGTTTTTCTTTTTGGAGGTGCAAATGTGCCAGAATTTGCTATCACTGGTGATGGTTTTGGTGGATTTACTAGCTCTGATTGGACTTCTCCTTTGAAATTTAAACCACTTCCATTAGTACTTTTGTAAAAAAGTTTCTCGTTGTTATTATTGAAGCCAAAATTTATATCATATGAGGTATCTATATGACTGTCGATTGTTTCCTGAAACTCATTAACCGCTGTACCGTGTTGACTAATCGAATCAGAAACATTGGCTTTCTTTTGCGAACTAATATTATAGCCTCCTCCATTTCTCACATCATAATTTGAAAAGGAAGGCATTTTGTACAATTTCTACCTTTTTGAGTTTGGATTATTTAGCTCTAATAATTTTATTATGCTGAGTCTCGAGATCTCTTATCGATCTATAAATGGATTATTTATCTGTATTTTTCTCTCAACCAAAATTGTTACCAAAATCTGCAGAAAAACCGAATACAAGAAAGAAAAAAAGGAAAAAAAAATCTATTATATGAAGCGGTGCTGATTTCAGGTTTCAGAATTATGATAGAATCCAGAATATCACGTGATAGTTTTTTTTATATAGCAGAATTTAGCTATAGATAAACTGAAATGTTGATTACATGATGATATTTAGTTGATCATTTTAGTATTTTATGTTACATTGAATATATATATTTAAGTTTTACAATCTCATATTTATAAATTTAAAAAAAAACAAGCAAAAGAAAAAAAGAAAAAAAGAAAAAAAATTTCAAGATGAATAAAAAAAAGGTTAGTTCTCTTTTGAAACTGCAGGCGTATTCGTTTGTGATTCTAAATTATTAAGATGGGCAGCAGCAATTTTGGCGAAGTCCGCTGTATTTGGAGGTGGTAATGCAGGCATCGTGGAAGTTTCATCAGGGTATAATTGTTTGTGTTGCATGAAGAACCCCCACTTGTGAATTTCACCTTCTTCCTCTTCTTGTTTCTTACCATTCACAGAAGTCTGAGAAATGTTTCTGAACAAAACAGGACGACCTGTAGTGGTATCAATAGATATCTCACGTCCATCTTTTGATTCCTGGAATGCCAACTGATGAGGTAATTCACCTGTAGCTTGCAACACAGATAAATGGTTAGCAGCTCTTGATGAGACCCCCTTGGTGTTATCATCAGTCAATTTTCCTCCATTATCTGATTTATCTTCACTTGCAGTTGTTTCAATCGTAGGAATGTTATTATTCAGACCTCCATTACTATTAGTAAAATATTGAATCTCAGAAGATTGAATTTGACTCAACTCTGGAGAGATAGCTTCATTACCGCTAATCAAATCCTTAGAAAGGTTGTGCATGTGTTCTTCAAGTAATGGGTTCTCTTTGCTAGCATCATTAACTCCATCTATTGCTGAAATTAAATGGTATCTTTGTTTATCAGAGATATTAGATCTGACTGAAGTATCTGTTGACGTATTCAAAAGTAAATCTTTTGCAATATCTTTGCTGCTTGTTTCTTTGCTAGAATTATCGCTCAAAACACTACTTGAATCATTGCCAGAAAAAGCAGACAGCGCAACGTCACCCGCTCCATGTTCTTCTTGATTTTCAAAAATGTTTACAATTTTTTCTAAAGCAGAATCAAGCAAGCAAAATCTCAATAAACGTTCTTTACCTTCATTATCTAATTCTCCATTATTTCTCTTCTCAAATAAAGTATCAATGGTCTTATGGATTTCACTTCTAATAACCTTAGTTTTCTTCATCAATGACTTTTTCAAGAATCTGTTTGAAAATTCTTCTCCTTCTTCATTAGATGTTTCCGCAGAAGCTAATAATTTTTCTGCACTTTCAGCAATCATCGAACCATCAAAAATTAAATCGTCATCTTCATTTTTATGATCTTCATGATATCCCAACAAATAGAATTCCATGTTACGCATCAATAGAAGTGCAATCTTAGAGCTAATAAATTCCGGTACTTGGTCATAATCGACATCAAGATTAAAAATCAGCTTAGAGGCCTTCACACATGTATATAATGCACCATATATATCACTGACATCATTTCCAATTAATGAAACATGAATTAGATGCTCGCATGATGGTAAAATGGCCAACACAGCGGCTAATGATTTCGATGGCAAATGGTTGTAATCGAGATGAATTCTTTTCAAAGAAGGAAACTTCAGTAGATAAGTCTTGAAATAAGGAATGATAGCTGGAAATAATGCTTTCAGGCAACTTAAATCCAAATATCTCAATTTTGGACATTGAGAAATAACTGATAAGAAATCACCAACCTCCTTAGCATCATTCAAATTTGAAGAGTTGATAGACAAGAATAAAAGATTATTATCCTTTGGTGATAATTTACAGAATTGTGCAAGTTGACCATTGCTTAAATCATTAAAACCAAGATCTAAGCCTTCACAAGTAGAGTTTGGGGAGTTGATCCAATCGACTAGTAATTGACACTTTTCAGCAGAAATATTCGAGGATGCCAAACCCAATCGTTTAGTGCTCAAAGAAATACCTTCATTAATTAATATCTGGAAATCTTCATATCTGAAATCAATACCTGTAAGAATTAATTCAGAAATTCCGCCTCTCTTTTTCAATACCTCTACGAATAGACTCCAGTTCATGTTGAAACGATAAAATTCAGGAGATAAGTCGGATCTATATTTTGTTTGCGATAAATCCAACTTCAATAACTTCTTTGATTTCAACATGAATTTGCAAAGATATTTCCATGCTTCTGAGTCAATCATTAAGTTCTTCAAAGATAATTTTTCCAAACAAGGTGATACAGCCAGAGAAGTTAGTAATATCTTAATCATCTCATTCGTAAGAACAACATTGTCAAAGATGAGAGTCACAATTGGAGATATGGCCACAAAATCACAAAATGACAAGATGTCAATTAAAGTAGGTCTTGGATTTAAAAACTTTAGCACATGTAATGGCTTTGATTTGCCCTTGAGTTGCTTTAATGTTGCAGGAATTGGTAAAATTTCTCTCAAATGACAACAACGGGTGTAAAGCATATCTAAAGGCACATCTTGATCTAAATTGTCTTCTTCATAATCTTCTTCAGGTACATCATCCTTAAAGTGATGTTCATGTATGTGCATTGGTTTGTCTATATTCAAATGATCATACAGGTGGTTACGAGTAAGCTCTACTTCTGCTGTGGAACTTTGCCCCTTCGGATTGTTGATGAGGCTACCAGCTTTGGAATTTTTATATCCTGCAACTTCATTGGCTATTCTCACAGCAGCAACATGTGCTTGTTGGGCATGTTTTTTTGCTTCATCCATAGCTTTTTTTTGGGCTTCTACCGCTAACAGAAATTTCTTCTTGTCTGTTATTTGGGGAGTGCCAGATTGTTGTTGAGGATGTGTAGTGATTTTACGATCTGAATTCGCAATGCCTAGTGAAACTCTAGGAATGTCACCAATCAAATCATCTGGAATAATAACGTTACCTTTTTTAGGATGAGATGAAGGAATTTGTTGAGGAGGATCCATATTCAAATCAGAGATGTTAAACATCACACGCTTCATTTTCAAGTTACTCAACAGTTCTATAGGAACCTTCACTCTATTTGGATTCTTATTCAAAATGATACGCTCAGTTGTTGGTGCTGGAGGTTTACGAATAGATGATGATGATGATGATGAGAAAAAAGATGATGAATTTGCAGTTCCAGCAGACCCTTGGCTACTGACACTAGGGCGTCTTCCTGAAACTTTATCCCTTAAAGAACCAAAAATCTTTTTAGCTTCATCGGCAGAAGAAACTGGAGAAGATGAAGATGAAGAGCCGGAAACAGTAGGATGGGTTTGAGATTGATGATTCTGTGGAGTAAGCGATTGCGGATGTTGTTGTTGTGCTTTAACATTTGTGGAAGTTGAGGAAGGGGCCGATGCAGGATTCTTTCTGATGCTGTGGCCAGAGGCAGATGACGATACTGTATTATTGGAATTTACAGGGGCAGAAGTATTCAATCTATGTAGAGAAGAATTTGCCTTATTGGCGGAAGCGGATTGATTAGAGCCACCCGCTGCGGTCATATTGGATAGTGATGATGAAGAGGACGAGCTTGAAGATGCAGATGAAGGGGTATTTGAAGGTTGCAGGGAAGCAGATGACTTTCTTTTGCCAAATTTGGAGGAGATTGAGCTGAAAAGTGACTTCTTGGATGAATTAGTTGATGCAGCGGAAGCTGGATGATGAATGTGGCTAGAAGCGGTAGGAGATGAAGGATTACTATAAGCCGTTGCGTTTTTAGAATCACTACCAAATGATGTACTTCTTTTGACAGATGAATCAATACCATCCAAAGACTTTCTTCCAAAAGAAGACAAGGATGCGGAACGAATCCTGGAACTAGACTTTTCTGGGGCTGCTTCCTTCGGCTTTGCAGGAATCACGTCGTTAGCAGATTTAGGAGCTATAGGCGTTGCTAAGTGCTGACTGATGGGTATATCACTGTCGTCAGTGGAGCCCTGTTGTCCCAGAGAAGTGGTATTTGTTCCTGTTGCAGGGGCCACTTGGCTGGGAGAAGGAATAACAGGGCCCTTTGGCGACTTTAACGACAGACTAGCGTCTTCGCTGCTGTCTGCGCCCTTGGCGGGTTTCTTGATCTTTCCTCGGAAAAGCCAGTCCACGTCACCATTGGTGACACCGGTATCGTTGGAATTGTTGTATTGTGACATGCCTCAACAAGTAGTGGTGTTGGAAGAGAGCCAAACTGGGCTTTCGAAAATTGTATTGCTTATTCAATGCTTGAGACAATTCGTCTCGGGATATTGTATTCTCTCGGGTGATTTGAACTAACGACTTTTCTCAAAACAAGCCACTATTTGAAACTAAGTTAGTTCACGCAAGCTGGCAATTTTCTTTTGCTCCTAGCTGTTTCTGCCAGAATAAGCAAATTTCTTTCTGTTCAAACTATTTTCTTGGAACACGAAGCTCTTTCTGTCCAAAGGTTTCTTTCAGGACAAGTAGTTTCTTTTCGATCTAATAAATTTTTGTGGAAACTTCTTTTCGGTTCTTAACCGCAAACAATCCTTTAGGAGCTGTGATCTGTTAAATGTTTGAAATTATATCTTATTGCGCTAGAAGTTTGTGTTTCACTGTATTTTAGCTGATTATTCGCTGAGTATTTGCTGATTGTTCACCAGCATACCTATATTCTGCACAAATGTACAAATGTAAATATCCGCCTATGGCGTGCCCTCCTCTTCCTCCGAAGTGATATGATGCTGAGAACTTGTCGATTATCAGCGCACGATTACATATTCTCCTGCTGGCTGCTGCCGCTGCGGGGCCGCTACCAATAAAGCTGGAACCAACGGAAGAGGCGGGGTACCGGCCCAGGGCTACAAATTTTTGATTTTCAGCACTTTTGAGCCTTGACATTTTGACTTGTTTGTCCATGCAGGAAAATGTTGTTTTAAGTTTGGTCGCTTGCAAACAAAATTGAAGAAGAAAAAGACAATTGTTTGGATATACAAAAAAGGAAATAAGATTAAATAATAGTAGTTTTAACAATACCTATAAATATGCTTTAGTTTCTTACTATAATATTTACTTTTTCTTTAATCTTATTATAATATTTACTGTTCTTTAGTTGTGTTTGTTAATTTCTATTACAAAAAGTATTAATAGGGAGAGAGGCCCTTATTTGCAAAACTTAAGTAAAAATAATCAAAGTTTTATAGTTGTAGATAACAGATTTTGAAATTTCTCTAAATTCGCTTTTACCATCTATTATTCGACTTGATCATAAAAATAACTTATTTTCAATTGTTTTTGGGTGTTAAAAAAAACTATTTCCTGGTTTTTAGCATACATCATCAGATATATAAAAACCAACTAATCTATCTATCATATTCATAACTGTTTTGAAGGTGGATCTGATATAAATTAATACAAAATATTTACATCATTTAACATGAAATTGAGTTACACTATTATAGGTTTGGCCGCAGCTGCACAAATGGTGTTTGCAGCACCAGCATCATTAGTTGATCAGGTGGTATCTATTGAAGCCCGAGACTGGGATGGTGATGAAATTTATTATATTACAGGCACTAATGACGATGTTGCCATTGCTGGTTATTTCATTCCTATGTCCACTATTTCAGGAGACAGTGCGGATGACGTGGATAGCGTTGAGAATTCGAAGAAGAGTTCAAAGAGTTCGAAGAAGAGTTCAAAGAGTTCGAAGAAAAGTTCAAACAAGAAGTCGAAGAAGAGTTCAAAGAAAAACTCTCACAACAAGAAGAAGAAGGCTTCTGAGAAATTAAATTTCAAATTGAGACCATTACAGGCACAAATTTAGTGCTAATAGTACTTATATATTATCGTGTCCAATAAAATGTATGTTTTGAAAAAAACAATTTTGTATATTTTAAAACATCACTATAAGAATTTTTGAGAGAATAATTTAGTATCAAAGATTTTCTTTATCGTGATATATGAATCAGACTCACCAGTGTATTTCACCTTGTCAGATGAAGCTGCCACCAAGGCCACGATTCTTTCTGTGTTTGATGTGGACTCTCAATTGCCATCTAAGTTTCTCAGTTTCCTCCATAAACTTCTTAATGCTGATTATTCCAAGGAAGAATGTATCCTCATGCCTCTCTACGTACCCTGGATGTAATTAAACTGTGTTCGTTCGAACATTTGGCGCAGTATTAATTGAAGGAGAAGGCAAGATTATGGAACGGGGCTCAAGGATGAGAATAAAAGTTAATTGGCAACATAAAAATATTTTATGCATGGTATGAATAATTTCCGATACGGCAGATTGTGAAAGTATTCGGTGGTCGGGATGAATTATTTTTTCCCACCCTTATGCATACTGCCAGTGGTTGGTACAACTAAAAGATGAACGCTGTATTAGAATTTGGCGCTGAACAGCAATTATAAAAAAAAGATATAAGAAATGCGGATATCTGTTCATCGGTTAGCTCCGACGCGCTAATAATAAGTTGTTCAATAGCGATTACGTAAAAATTTTGGCGTATGACATTAGAATATGCTTGTAGTGCGTTTAAAGTCCAGCTTAGTAATTCTGCGAAAAAACTGTCGGAAAAAAAATCAGAAAAAAATAAAAAAATAGGAAAAAAAGATGAGGTCGGTTAACGAAGGTAATTTGATGGTACATTTTTTGTCTGTTTGAGATTATTTTCAAACCTGTTATGTCGCCCTTTTGACACATATTTTGTTATGGGATAGAAAAAAATAGAGAAAAAAATAACCAGCAGAGAAAAAGTAGTTAAATTTGAATGCATTATTTTTGCCTATACGATAACTCGTTTATTTCTAATTGTTTCGGTTACGTAGCTTTTGAGTATACAATAATAAGATTGATTTTATCTTTGTCGTATGCCTTTGTCTTTTTGGTAGTCTGAAGTATGTCGACGCAAATTTCTATAGCTTTTCCTAAATTTCTCGGATGCTAAGTGCCCGCGAGTGTATGTTTCTCCATCTATGCATACCTTTTTCAGTTTGTCTCTCTTTTTTGGTAAGCAGCAGCTGTTACCAGCTTATTATTTTCCTTGCTGCAAATAGCTTACACAAACTGTTTTCAATTTTTGCAAATCTGATAGGATCAAAAAAAAGCGCCAACGCACATGTGCAAAACACATTCTAGAATACAGCACTATTGGCCCGCGATGGTGGACGATGTTTGAAGAGAATATGAATTTCCAGCTGTCAACATAACAGGAAATAAGTCAATTTCAAAACTTCCAGTTTATGTGTAGTAGATGGCCCCTGGCTCTGGCGGAGTACACCGTGAATATCAATGCCGAAATGAATACCATGAGCCAACTGATGTTCGCAGGAACCATGAAGTCTTTGGGATCTGCCCAAATCATTGTTAAAGCATACTGTAGCAAATCGAAGATATTGATCAATGTGTTCTGGAACGCATATATCATCCCTATCTCATTGCTTTTGACAAGCTCCTGCAATATTTGAGTGTCCGACAAATCAAACCCCCACAATCCTATTCTGGATACGATGACCCCAGCTAGCATGCAGGTTATTGAATTACTCGAAAATGGAATGTAGAATGTGTAGACCACCAATCCCAAAGATATGGTCTGTAACCATATGAAATGCAAGCCAGCTCTTACCACGCCAATTTTCTTGGAATAATAGGGTTGAATATATGTTGCTGAGATCCCCGAAATAACGCAAATAGCTCGTATAATAGATATATGTAGATCTGAATATCCAATCCACTTTAAAAACCCTATCATCGGTCCAGAAAAGCTCAAAACCGTAAGGTAAAGAGCTGCCAATGAAAGCCCTGGTAAAAAGGATTCGTGTTTTATACATTTGGACCATGCTCTAAGCGTTTTGACACTGCCTGTAGACCGTTCAGATTCGGTTGTTGAAAAATTCTTAGGTATTTTGAGCACATCATAATTATGATAAATCTTTCCATTGAAAATTGTTTCCATAATTAGCCCTACTAAACTGAAACCTACTACAACTAAAATACTGGTAATTTTATCGCCAAATAAACTGATGAAAATAGGAGCTAACATCTTACTGATTAAATCTATTCGTCTAACAGTAGAGTTAACCGTTGAAAGATCCCAACTCTCGTCGTTTGTGCATATAATTGGTATCCAATCCTTTTCTATTGACATGGTGTTTCCTAGAGTTGCTAATTTTGACAAGCTACTTGAAAATATTATTAACGGTAACGAAAGATACGTATTAAAGTAAAAAACTAGGTTTAAATAACATATAAGTATCGAGAGTTTTTGAACTATTATTGTTATTCTTATGAATTGCAATCTATTGCAATTATCAACTAGCTTGCCCACATATCTATTGAAAACTATTGTTATTAATGTGATAGAAAATCCATAAATAGATGGAAAAAATAAATTATCTTTAAAAATATCTAGCAACAATATGTATGATGAGAATTCAAACATTCGTTCATCCCATGTATTGAATGCATGTGATATATATAAGTTTTTTAATGTCATAGTGCCAAGTCTTTGTCAATTATTCAAATGCTCTCGTCCAAAAATCAAATATTCATTAACAAAGTTACTTCTGCCTGTTTAACTGAATGAAAATCTTTCATGTGTCTAACAGTTTGTATTCTTTCTTTTCTTGAAAAAGATGGGCATGTGACAAAAATTTTATCAAATAATTGTTATCATAGAGGCTTTAAATGTGATTATTTCACCTATGCTTGAAAAATATGTATAACGTCACTTCTACACACCGTTACATCTTTACATCCAGAAATATCGCTAGCTCAGTTCATATTCAATTTTGTTACTCATTTAGCTAATTATGTCTAAATATTGTATGTAAGTTCAGATTATTCCAGAAGATACATTGGAAATTGATGCCTGAATAAGTTAAAAGCTTATAGAGAAAGTTTTTGAAGCTGTAACAAATCTAGTAGTTATGATTGCGGTTTAGGCAAAACCTGTAGAGTCATTAATAACAATTTTGACGACTTGTATACCAAAAACAGCTAAACTATATAATATCTGAGCATAGTCGGAGGATGTTATTGTTATTTTAGTGTCTCATTTCAGGACACCTGCCTATTTATATCCTTTATTTTTTAGTAAATCATTTTTGATATATTGTTTATCATTGGTTCTTTTGATTGCTTTGCCAAACTTTAACAATCGCTTTGAATCAGATTTATCATTGCTTGGCATCAGATTCGCCAAGGTTCAATATCGCTTTGCCTGCAACCACTATATCTTTTATTTCTGTTATATCTTCCTATAATATTGTGTGTTATTAATTTCATGAATATTACTGGCTCAAGATGAAAACAGAATCTATTATTTTATCAAAAATCAAAAACTACTAAATAAAGTCAATAAACATAAAGCAAAATGAATCCAAAAAAAATTTTGTATCATATTGGATGAGCTACACATTGTCTAGTATATCCAATTGCGAATTAAGTTTCAGGTTTCAGCTAACAAAAGTATTGCTCATACCATCTTTGGTGCTGGTACTATTTATAGCAGTATTTCACTATTGCTTCCTCATCGATATTGTTTCGAATGTCTATTATATTTCCCCTATTAGTGTCGTTCATAAAAAATCCCCCTAAGTTTTTTTTACCATAGTTCAGTTATGACAACTTTTTGCGCGGGCATAATTTTATCTGCAACCAGCTTAAGTACGAAAATCAGAGAACACGCTCTCTTTTATCATGCTTTCAACTCACTAACAGCTAAAATAAATCATGCGAACGAAGTTAAACTAGCCTGGGAATTATCAAGCAAGATCACAATGGAAATTTTGAAAAATATTTAGAATGAGCTGAACCCTGAAAAACATTTTTATTTTCATCTTCACAAAAAAATTTTTCTTGAGGAATGACAATAGAAATTTGCTGATGCTGCTACTACTCATGTGGCTCTAATGTAAGCCACTTGCTTTCTAATAGATATCTGTCTATATCATATATTCAAGTAATATATTTGAATTCTTAATATTTTTTATAAAGCATTTATTAACTCAAATTCTCAAAAGAACATCTCATTTCATGTTGAAATTTTTCTGCATTCTATTTCTATTTATAGAAGGTGTTTTCCTATATTATTTTGTATATGCAGAATTCATACTATTAGAAAAATAGATTTCATGCAGGTCGTACATCACAGATCTGATTTTTTTTTTCTATTTTTGCTGAAAATATTTTTTACCTATTGTCTACCCCAAGAAAAGTGAGCATTCAGATATTAAGAAGGTTTCAGCAAATAATCCTAATTGTATTGAAAAGGAATTTAACACATTAAAAGTTTTAGAATAATAATTATGAAAATAAAATATTGAGTTATGCCATTTAGGATATAAATAAAGGTCAAATCCTAAGGATTCTTGAAGTTTTGATTACATATTTCTCTTCTTGCAAATAATACAAATAACCAATAACAATAGTTAACTTGAACAAACACCAACAATAATATTTGTACAATCTTACAGCACATCAATCCTTTACAATGCAATTTGCACATATTCTCTTTTTATCACTTTATTCCTTGCAAGCTGCAGGTTCTTACATAAACGTTGATGTTCAACGTGAAATTGCAAAACGTGCTCATCACAAGAGCTCTGGTTCTTCTTC